>SJYQ01001058.1:0-19422 GCA_006410935.1 Redunca redunca
ATACATAATCTGGTTGCTATTGTTTTTTCCTAGCTAATATATGTGGCATTTTCTAGTATATTATACAGGCTTTCCAAATATTAATTATAAACTTATGTTTTTAATCTTTATTTACAGTATAGTATTATGATTATTTATGGGTAATTAGAATTTTACCTTTACACATTGGAATCACACCTAAGTTTTCTTTCAAAATGGTTTATCTCATTCTAAATTCGGGCTTGTTTTATAACACTTCAGTTCAATGTGTTCAACTGTGTTCAACATGCACTGTGAAGTTAATATAAAATATTTTTTTCCAGTATTCTTCTATAGCACATGATTACCCCACTTTCTTTCTTATTTAAACATACCAGAAATACATATTCATATGCATAACATATAATCCTTCCCAGTCACAACCCCTCCCTCCTATAGAAGTAATTTTTCTCCTGATTTTTTTCATTTCTATTGTGTTCTTTGCTTTTCCTACTACTTCTTGTATACAAGTGATTGTTTTATGAAATACATTTACTCTTGCTTATTTTAAAATTTGTACCAGTGCTGTATAAATGGAAAACAGGGTGTGCCCATATTCTGGACATCTGCTAATAACCTGTTAAAAATCCTATTCTGTCCTTTATTTGCCATATAACCTTCATTAGGCTTTTCAGTCAAGCATTTTTTATCTCTCTCGGCTAATTAGTAAAATTCAAGCATTCAGCTTTGAAAAATTGCAGGTTCTGCTAACAGTTCACTAAAACAAAAATCATTTTGGTGTAGAGAGGAAATATCTCCCCTTCCTCTTTAGCTACAAGAAAAGTAAGTAGTATATTTAGCATTTTACATATGTCTTCGTAGCATTTTATACAGTCTTACAAACTAAGACCTGTACAAAATAGTTCATATTGTTAAAGTGAAAGTTAAAGTGAAGTCGCTCAGTCATGTCTGACTCTTTATGACCCCATGGACTGTAGCCTACCAGGTTCCTCCCTTCATGGGATTCTCCAGGCAAGAGTACTGGAGTGGGTTGCCATTTCCTTCTCCAGGGGATCTCAACCCAGCGATTGAACCCTGGTCTCCCACCTTCCAGGAAGACACTTTAACCTCTGAGCCACCAGGGAAGCCCATCATATCTAATTCTAACTAGTCTTCTTATTTCATAATAAAAACAAAATTTCAATTGATATATCATTCAAGGTCCTATTAAGAAAGCCAAGAACACTGAAAAGAAATCAAGGATATAAAGAACCCTAAGGCTATGGACAGTGGGGTGTTGTTGTCAGCCTGAGGGCAGAAAGAGGGAAAAGGGAAAGAGAAGCTAGAGAAAAAGCTGTAGTCTTGACAAGGAAAGAGCCATGACATTAAAACACAGTTCTTTCACTGTCCTCCTATGTTCTTATTCTGTGTCAATGCCTCTAAATTTTTGAATCTAATAAAATCAGGGAGTAAAGTATCCTATTAATTGCCATCCACATAGTTCAACCTATGAGGAGGAGAAAGGTAGAAGGTGTACCTAGAAGGCAAGGGAGCCTTGTTAAGACAAGTGGTAATATGTTTTACCTAATATATAAATATATGTGAATTTTCTATATGAAATTCTAGCAATTACTTTAGCCAGATTCTTAAGCTCCATTGTTCATTTCCACATTCCAAGTTGCCATAGGCAGCAGTTCGTGATTTTTTCCAACACTGTGTAATACAGGTTGACATTTTTCTAGCCTTCTATAACAGTTTTTTGCCACTTTCCCAGGTTCCACAATTTCCTGGGTGACTTTCCAGGTTTCACTTCTTCCAGATGCAAATTTAATATATGTTTTAGGTTTTTGCTACAGTAGCACCCAATTCTGAAATAATAGTTCATGTATCAGTTTGCTTTTGTTCTGTGAAAGAAATTAAGACTTAAATATCTATTTGGCTTCATAAACATATTGGCTTAAAAAGTTATTTATTTCATTTACCTCATGATGCTTTCAGTGCTTAGCTAGTTCTGCTCTGAGGGAGTTCAAATGATTGCTCTATGATGTACCTATAGATGGCTGCCAGTACATCAGATAATCTGTTATAGGCCTCCTTCCTATCATTGTGTGTGGGTGTGTATGTGGCGGGGGGGGGTGGGTGTATGCTCAGTTGTATCCAACTTCTTGCAACCCCCTGGACTGAATATAGCCTGCCAGTCTCCTCTGTCCATGGAATTTTCCAGGCAAGAATACTGGATTGGGTTGCCATTTCCTACTCCAGGGGATCTTCCTGACTCAGGGATTGAATCCACGTCTCTTGCATCTCCTGAATTAGCAGGAGGATTCTTTATTACTCTGCCACCTGGAAAGAAATTAGTAAATTGTGACACAGATCACTTTCTTCTCTTCCATGTGTCTCTTTGTCTTCTAGTGCACTATTATGGTTCATTTGGTTCCTGTTAGTGGTTTCAGTCTCTGCTTGCATCATATTTTCTATAATCACGTTGGTAAAATCAATCCTAGGTCAAGTCCAAATTCAAAGATCCTACCTCCTAAGGGGGACTTCCCTGGTGGCTCAGACAGTAAAGCATATGTCTACAATGTGGGAGACCTGGGTTCCATCCCTGGGTCAAGAAGATCCTCTGGAGAAGGAAACGGCAATCCACTCCAGTACTATTGCCTGGAAAATCCCATGGACAGAGGAGCCTGGTAAGCTACAGCCTATGGGGTCACAAAGAGTTGGACACGACTGAGCTAGCTCACATCATACATGACATAAGGATTAGAAATATATATGTTGTTTTAAGCCTTTGGAGTTTTGGTATTGTACATATCCATCTTATGCTATCCAATCCTATCCTAATATCGACAATGGTATAGTTATTGGAAGTGAAGTTGCCCTATCAGAAGCCTAAAATAGCTGGCATTGTTTTATTTTAATTGACCAGATGATAGACAATTAAGAAATTGATTCCTGAGAATGAAAGTATAGCAGCCTATGCCAGGCAATGGCAAAATGTTTAATAAAACTCATCAGATATAACTTGGAAGTCAGAACATTTGCTTACTGAACTTTTAGATTTAGAAGATATTCTAAAGCTGAATTATAATACTGTGTATTGATCACTTTTGACTGGATTTGACCTGGTATTACATGAAAATTATGAACTCAGAAAATAGATTGTTTTCAGGGCAAAATAAAGAGTAATGACATTTTCCCTGGAGGTTCAGTAGGAAGGAATTCACTTGCCAATGCAGGAGACATAGGTTTGATCCCTAATCTGGGAAGATGCCACATGCCATGGAGAAACCGAGTCTGTGCATCACAACTACTGAGCCTATGCTCTGGAGCCTGAGCCCACATGCCTCCACTATGTACTGAAGGCTGCGTGCCTTAGAGACTGTGCTCTGCAACAAGAGAGGCCACTGCAACGAGAAGCCTGTGCACCACAACCGGAACATTGCCCCCGCTTGCTCCAACTAGAGAAAAGGCCACCCAGCAACAAAGACCCAGCACAGCCAAAAGTGGATAAATAATAAAAAAAAAAAAAATTAAAGAAATGCAGAAATCTGAAAAATTCATGACATGTATTATGAAGCAGTAAAAAGCCTTTTGATTCTTACAGCAGGAGATAAAATCATGAAAATATGGGAACAACAAAGGCCTTTGAAATTCAGCCTGGAATCTAAAGTCAAATTAAGAGTGTAGCCTGCTTTCTTATTACTAAAACTTCTCACCTGATTAAGATAATTCAAGAAAATATAGCAGTATACTTGCATGACGACAAGTAATACCTGTCAGTGCATAAAATAATTTAGGTCATGAATCAGAGTAAGGGTATAGCTTTTGCCAGAGATATCTGAGAGCTTAATTTGAGAAAGGTTTTCTACAAAAAAAATAAATAAATAAAGATACCAGAAAAAAAAAGAAAGATAGCTGATCTGAAAGCTGTTTTAAAAAAATAACTGGCAGATGGAATTGACTAAATTCGAGTGGCTATGTATAGAGATTGCAGTGCTGCTAAACAGACCACTAGCCTAGACTTGAAAATTCCTGTGACTCCTTGAAAGTAAACAGCCTTTGGGACTCTAGTCTGCTATGAGAACAAAGGGAACTGTAAAAGCTGGGCATATTCCTCAGTAGCTATCAAGGATGAGGGCAAATGAATTGTGCCTGTATTAGTCAACTTACTGACATGAACAAAATACCATTGTCTGGGTGGCTTAAACAATAGAAATTTATATTCTCATAGCCTTGGAGGACAGAAGTTCAAGATCATGTTGGCCCTGAATGACTATGTGGAACTAAGCTCCCACATTTACCCAATAAGGATGAAAAGAAATGTTTACATGAATAGCCACTGAGGCCCTAGGTTATATAATATGAGTAAAACCTATTTGGCCTGTCTAATGTAACAAAATTTTACTGAAAATTTTAAGAATGTATTCTCAATTTTAAAAAATCTATAATTTTTGTTCTTACTGCAGTGAAATAAAACTGGTAATAATAAGAACAAAAAGCAAATAATTTTTAAATTACAGAAATTAAAAACAAATTCTACCCNTATATTCATATAAATAATAATCAATTGAAAATATAATGTTCAATGATAGTTGTAACTAGGAAATGCTAATTGACAAAACAGTGTGATTTTTTTAGTTAATTTTATTGGCAAAAGTTGTAAGATTTTCAATGTTGGTAAGAGCATGAGGATATCAACTCAATAAACACTCACTGAGCCTGCCATATACCTGACAGTTGGAATGTAGCAGTAAGGAACACAGAAAAAAGTCCCCATCTCTGTCAAGTTACTGCAATTATAATTATGTTTTAGAGTTTATTAGAAGCTGAAAAGTATTAGGAAGAGACATAACATAAGAAAGTAAGAGAAGGAATTATCAGTGGTAAAATGACAAGTTATATTTTGATATACCTAGGGTCAATGTTGATAATGGGTTTCCCACAAGGGTTCAGTGGTAAAGAATCTGCCTGCCATTGCAGGAGACATCGGTTCAATCCCTGGGTTGGAAGATCCTTTGGAGGAGGAATGGGAACCCACTCCAGTATTCTGTCCTGGAAAATCCCATAGGCAGAAGAGACTGGTGGGCTACAGTCCACGGGGTTGCAAAAGGTGGACATGACTGAGTAGGTATATGCAACATTGATAATAATTAATTGCTTTGGAAATTCAGAAGAATTGCTGACTGCCCAGGGTACTGGAACAAGGTTTGAAGACTTCTGCTAGCCAAGTGTTAATCTGATTGCTGGGTCAAAGGGTTCCGTGGAAAGAGGCAAGATGACTGGGGGGAGTAGGAAGGCTTGGGGTAAATGCTAGTTACTATGCAAGTATGAAATTATTGTCATATTTTATGAATTAGTATGAAAATATGCTTGTTTAATATCTGCTTAGTACTAAACTTGAAATAGATTGAAGGAGATCTTTATATTTGAGAAATAATGAGATGCACTCAGAAATAAACACAACTCTATTTACATTCTGAATATAGCATCTCTCTAGTTCTCTAGTGAAGTTGCTCAGTTGTATCTGACTCTTTGCAACCCCATGGACTGTAGCCTACCATCCTCCGCTGTCCATGCGATTTTCCAGGCAAAAGTACTGGAGTGGGTTGCCATTTCCTTCTCCAGGGGATCTTCCCGACCCAGGGATTGAACCCAGTCTCTTGCATTGCAGGCAGACACTTTACTATCTGAGCTGCCAAGGAAGTCCCCTAGTATGAATATAGCATGCTGCTGCTGCTAAGTCACTTCAGTTGTGTTCAACTCTGTGCGACCCCATAGATGGCAGCCCACCAGGCTCCCCTGTCCCTGGGATTCTCCAGGCAAGAAGACTGGAGTGGGTTGCCATTTCCTTCTCCAGTGCATGAAAGGGAAAAGGGAAGGGGAAATCGCTCAGTCGTGTCCGACTCTTTGCGACCCCATGGACTGCAGTCTACCAGGCTCCTCCATCCATGGGATTTCCCAGGCAAGAGTGCTGGAGTGGTGTGCCATTGCCGTATCCAATGAATATAGCATACATTCACTCAAATACAAACAGAACTATACCTGCACACAATCTATATAAATCTATAAAATCATTAAACAAGTAAAAAGTGAAAGTCATGTCCAACTCTTTGTGAATCCATGGACTGTAGCCCACCAGGCTCCTCTGTCCATCAAGTTCTCCAGGCAAAAATACTGGATTGGGTACCCATTCCTCTCCAGGAAATCTTCCCAACCCAAGGATACATGGTATCCTGCATTGCAGGCAGACTCTTTACCATTTGAGCCACGAGGGAAGCCCATGGAGAGGCATATAAGCATATGTCATGCTTGTAAAAATTTATGCAAAACTGAAAAAAGTAACTGATTCTGGGAGATAAACATGAAATGAAAGTTGAGAGACAATTTTAATATGAATATGAAAGACAATTTTATTTTTAACTTCTTTATCGCTACTAGTCTTGCCTTTTTATAAGCACAGTGCAGTCATTTTTGTATCACCTGTGTCAATGAAAATATAAAAATCTTTGTTTCATGTGTTGAATACACTATTACCCAAACTGAGAGAAAAAATGGACTAAGCAAATACAAAATTTAAAATCAAGCAAGATGAATAAATATTTTATTGATATTTGTTAGCAGAAGCTCACAGACTCCTCAAGGAGTGTAAAAGTGACTGAATGTCAATTTGTTGCAAAGAGGCTGCTCTTGCAACGCATCAATGTCACTTCATCCCTGGTTATTTTGTTTTCAGTGCAGGCAGTGGTTCTGCAGCTCATCAAACACAATGAGCATCTGTTCTTTCGAGTGGAGAGAATCCTGCAGAGGTTGAATAGCATTTTGCTGACAAGTGTTTTAGGCAATACATCTTAGATACTGTCCAGACAATGACGTGATATATTTTTAAGGGCACTTCTACATGTATATCATTTTTGCATTCTATAACAATCATTAGCCTCTAAGACCCAGTATATGATAGGCAATTGGAGACTGAAAAAGAAATTAGATCACTTAGCCTTGTTAAGACAGATTCTGTTTTTGTAGTGATGATTATAGTTGCTATGTTTTGCTGGATTTGCTTTGTTTGTTTGAACTAAAATATATGTAATATGAGGTATATAAATGATGTAACAGATTTCACATTGATCATGAACAGGTACTGTGAATTCTTTGAGTCACCTAACTTTTCTGTATTCAGTTTATTTCTTGTCTGTAAGGTAGAAGCAAATTTCAAGAAGGGAAGGTTGCTTTAAAACCTTCTAGGATTTTATTGAAAAGATAATTAAAAATCTTAGAGATTGACTTTGTGCCTGAGAAAATAGGAGATCATAAACACAGTAATCTGTTCTAATTATATAACAAGTCTTTGGTGATGGGATAAGAACTTAGACCTAAACCTGCATGTGCAAAAAGTATTAATACCTCTTTTTTAGAGAAAAAAATTAATGCTTGTCAAAGATGATATGATAAAACTAAGCAAAAGGCATTAAAAATATGTTAGTCATGAGTGCTATTCAGCAAAAATATGTGGCGTTTTCTCTTCTAGATGTTGTTTTTCAGTTGCGAAGTAGTGTCTGACTCTTTGTGACCCCCCCAGATGGCAGCACACGAGGCTTCCCTGTCCTTCACCAAATCTCGAAGTTTGCTCACATTCATGTCCATTGAGTCAGTGATGCCATCCAGCTATCTCATCCTCTGTGCCCTCCTTCTACTGCCCTCAATCTTTCCCAGCATCAAGGCCTTCTCCAATGAGCTGGCTCTTCACACCAAAGTATTGGAGCTTCAGCTTCCTCATCAGTCCTTCCAATGAATATCAAGATTGATTTCCTTTAGGATTGACTGGTTTGATCTCCTTGCTGTCCAAGGGACTCTCAAGAGTCTTCTCAAACACCACAGTTCAAAAACATTAATTCTTTGGTGCTCAGCCTTCTTGACAGTCCAACTCTCACATCCATACATGACTACTCGAAAAAGCATAGCTTTGACTAGATAATCCTCTACATAGAGGATGGCAATTCACTGCTATTAAAGTGAGATTTGATTTAATCCAAAAAAAAAAAAAACCCTCTGAAAACATGCAATATGCATACTTCTTACTAAAAATGTGGAGTCTGGAAACAATTTCAGTTCAGTTCAGTTCAGTCACTCAGTTGTGTCCGACTCTTTGCGACCCCATGAATCGCAGCACGCCAGGCCTCCATGTCCATCACCAACACCTGGAGTTCACTCAAACTCACGTCCATTGAGTCAATGAGGCCATCCAGCCATCTCATCCTCTGTCGTCCCCTTCTCCTCCTGCCCCCAATCCCTCCCAGCATCAAAGTCTTTTCCAATGAGTCAGCTCTTGTCATGAGGTGGCCAAAGTACTGGAGCTTCAGCTTTAGCATCATTCCTTCCAAAGAAATCCCAGGGCTGATCTACTTTAGAATGGACTGGTTGGATCTCCTTGCAGTCCAAGGGACTCTCAAGAGTCTTCTCCAACACCACACTTCAAAAGCATCAATTCTTTAGTGCTCAGCTTTCTTCACAGTCCAACTCTCACATCCATACATGACCATTGGAAAAACCATAGCCTTGACTAGATGGACATTTGTTGGCAAAGTAATGTCTCTGCTTTTCAATCTGCTTTCTAGGTTGGTCATAACTTTTCTTCCAAGGAGTAAGTGTCTTTTAATTTCATGGCTGCAATCACCATCTGCAGTAATTTTGGAGCCCCCAAAAATAAAGTCTGACACAGTTTATACATACATACATATATATATACACACTATACGCTTCAGTTGTGTCTGACCCTTTGTGACTCCATGGACTGTAGCCCACCAAGATCCTCTGTCCGTGGAATTCTCCAGGCAAGAATACTGGAATGATTGCCATTTCCTTCTCCAAGGGGTCTTCCTGACCCAGGGATCGAACCTGGGTCTCATGTCTCCTGCATTGGTAGGCAGGTTCTTTACCACTAGCACCACCTGGGTGCTATGTATATATATATACAAATATATACATACATAATTTTTGCCAGACATTTGTAGACTGTCTAAATGTAAAGATAATTCAGTTCAGTTCAGTTCAGTTGCTCAGTTGTGTCTGACTCTTTGCGACCCCATGAATCGCAGCACGCAAGGCCTCCCTGTTCATCACCGTCTCCTGGAGTTCACTCAGACTCACGTCCATCGAGTCCGTAATGCCATCCAGACATCTCATTCTCGGTCGTCCCCTTCTCCTCCTGCCCCCAATCCCTCCCAGCATCAAAGTCTTTTCCAATGAGTCAACTCTTTGCATGAGCTGGCCAAAGTACTGGAGTTTCAGCTTTAGCATCATTCCTTCCAAAGAAATCCCAGGGCTGATCTTCAGAATGGACTGGTTGGATCTCCTTGCAGTCCAAGGGACTCTCAAGAGTCTTCTCCAACACCACACTTCAAAAACATCAATTCTTCGGCACTCAGCTTTCTTCACAGTCCAACTCTCAAACTATCTAGTTTGGTCATAACCTTTCTTCCAAGGAGTTAGCGTCTTTTAATTTCATGGCTGCAATCACCATCTGCAGTGATTTTGGAGCCCCCCAAAATAAAGTCTGCCACTGTTTCCACTGTTTCCCCATCTATTTCCCATGAAGTGATGGGACCAGATGCCATGATCTTCATTTTCTGAATGTTGAGCTAAGCCAACTTTTTCACTCTCCTCTTTCACTTTCATCAAGAGGCTTTTTAGTTCTTCTTCATTTTCTGCCATAAAGGTCATGTCATCTGCATATCTGAGGTTATTGATATTTCTCCCAGTAATCTTGATTTCAGCTTGTGTTTCTTCCAGTCCAGCGTTTCTCATGATATACTCTGCATATAAGTTAAATAAGCAGGGTGACAATATAGAGCCTTGATGTACTCCTTTTCCTATTTGGAACCAGTCTGTTGTTTCATGTCCAGTTCTAACTGTTGCTTCCTGACCTGCATACAGATTTCTCAAGAGGCAGATTAGGTGATCAGGTATATTTTCAACTATTGTTTATAGCCCTAAATTTTGTTTTCTCTTGTTGATAATCTTACTATATGATTTCTGGAACACATTTGTGCACTATCTCTCTAAATTTTTCTATTATGTTTTATATCTCTTTTACTTATTGTTGAACATTCTGGAAGGTTTTAACATTTTAAATTGAAGATCATCAGTAAGTGTATTCTCTTACCTAGACATTCTATTGAAGTTTTAACCAGAGAAATTATGTTCAATTTATAACTATTTCTTATTTTCTGATTGTTCTCCTTATGGAGAAGTTAGTTGATTTTTTTTAATATAGGATGCTCTTGATTTAATACTTATTATATAGCATTATATTTTTTTGCTTATGTGTGCAAGCTCAGTTGCTCTGACCCTTTGCAACACCATGGACTGTAGCCCATCAGGCTCCATTGTCCATGTGAACTCTCCAGGCAAGATTATTGGGGTGGGTTGCCATGTTTTCTTCCAGAAAATCTTCCTGACTCAAGGATTGAACTGGTATCTCTTGAATCTCCTGAATTGGCAGACAGATCCTTTTACTACTGAGACACCTGGCAAGTGTTTTTGTGCTCAGACTCACAAATCTAGCTCTTGGTTGGACCCTTTGTCTTTGTTGTCCTTAGTATATTTTTCTTTGATATATTTTGCATTTCTCAAGATTTGTCTTTTGTTGTGATTTTATATTTGAGAATATCAAAAAGTCTCTCAAAAAGCCAAATGAGCAAACAAACAAACAAAAAGAAGGTATAAGATTGAAAGTAAGAAAATAGTTTACTTGGGGTCTCTAAAAACTGCAATTCAGTACACTCATCTTTGAGTTCCCCCAAAGAGGGTTCTGGGGAAAAGAAATTGCCAGGGATTTATAATGACAAATGCCATGAGGCTGTACTCTGATACCAGAAGGGAAATATTTGTCTTTAAGCGATGTCTGTCATGACTTGTTTTAAGGTAAAGATCTCATAAGTATCTTCAGTTCAGTTCAGTTGCTCAGTTGTGTCCTACTCTTTCAGACCCCATGGACTACAACACCCCAGAATTCCCTGTCCATCACCAACTCCTGGAGTTTACTCAAACTCAAGTCCATTGAGCTGGTGATGCCATTCAACCATCTCGTCCTCTGTCGTCCCCTTCTCCTTCCAACTTCAGTCTTACCCAGCATCAGAGTCTTTTCAAATGAGTCAGTTCTTTGCACCAGGTGGCCAAAGTATTGGAGTTTCAGCTTCAGCATCAGTCCTTCCAATGAATATTCATGACTGCTTTCTTTTAGGATGGACTGGTTGGATATCCTTTCTGTCCAAGGAACTCTCAAGAGTCGTCTCCAACATCAAAGCTCAAAAGCATCAATTTTACGGCACTCAGCTTTCCTTATAACCAATTCTCACATCCATATATGACTACTGGAAAAACCATAGCTTTGACTAGATGGATCTCTGTTTTCAAAGTAATGTCTGTTTTTAATATGCTGTCCAGGTTGGTCATAACTTTTCTTTCAAAGAACAAGCATCTTTTAATTTCAGGGCTGCAGTCACGATTTTCAGTGATATTTCATTTCATTTCAGTTCAGTCGCTCAGTCGTTTCGGGCTATTCATGACATCATGGAAAGCAGCAAACCAGGCCTTCCTGTCCATCACTAACTCCTGGTTTACTCAGACTCATCTCCATTGAGTCGGTGATGCCATCCAACCATCTCATCCTCTGTCATCCCCTTCTCCTCCTGCCTTCAATCTTTCCCAGAATCAGGGTACTTTCAAATGAGTCAGCTCTTTGCATCAGGTGGCCAAAGTATTGGAGTTTCAGCTTCAGAATCAGTCCTTCAAGTGAATATTCAGGACTAATTGCCTTAAGGATGGACTGCTTGAATTTCCTTGCAGTCCAAGGGATTCTCAAGAGTCTTTTCCAACACCACAGTTCAAAAGCTCAATTCTTCGATACTCAGCTTTCTTTAGAGTCCAACTCTTACATCCATATGTAACAGCTAGAAAAACCATAGTCTTGACTAGATGGACCTTTGTTGGCAAAGTAATGTCTCTGCTTTTTAATATGCTATCTAGGTTTGTCATAACTTTCCTTCCAAGGAGTAAGTGTCTTTTAATTTCATGGCTGCAATCACCATCTGCAGTGATTTGGGAGCCCTCTCCCCCTAAAAAAAGTCAGCTACTGTTTCCACTGTTTTCCCATCTATTTCCTATGAAGTAATGGAACCAGATGCCATGATCTTAGTTTTCTGAATGTTGAGCTTTAAGCCAACTTTTTCACTCTCCTCTTTCACTTTCATTAAGAGGCTCTTTAGTTCTTCTTCACTTTCTGCCATAAAGGTGGTGATATCTGCATATCTGAGGTTATTGATATTTCTCCAAAAATCTTGATTCCAGCAAGCTTCATCCAGCCTAGCGTTTCTCATGATGTAGTCTGCATATAAGTAAAATAAGCAGGATGACAATATACATCCTTGATAGACTCCTTTTCCTGTTTGGAACCATTCTGTTGCTCCATGTCCAGTTCTAACTGTTACTTCCTGACCTGCATACAGATTTCTCAAGAGGCAGGTCAGGTGGTCTGGTATTCCCATCTTTCAGAATTTTCCACATTTTATTGCAATCCACAAATTCAAAGGATTTGGCATAGTCAATAAAGCAGATTTTTTTTTCTGGAATTCTCTTGCTTTTTTGATGATCCAGTAGATGTTGGCAATTTGATCTCTGGTTCCTCTGCCTTTTATAAAACAAGCTTGAATATCTGGAAGTTCATGGTTCACATATTGCTGAAGCCTGGCTTGGAGAATTTTAGGCATTAATTTACTAGCGTGTGAGAAGAGTGCAATTGTGTGGTAGTTAGAGTATTCTTTGGCATTTCCGTTCTTTGGGATTAGAATAAAAACTGACCTTTTCCAGTCTTGTGGTCACTGCTGAGTTTTCCAAATTTGCTGGCATATTGAGTGCAATACTTTCACAGTTTCGTCTTTTAGGATTTAAATAGCTCAGTTGGAATTCCATCACCTCCACTAGCTTTGTTCTTGTTGATGCTTCCTAAGGCCCACTTGACTTCACATTTCAGGATGCCTGGTTCTAGATGAATGATCACACCATTGTTATTATCTGGGTAATGAAAATCTTTTTTGTCCAGGTCTTCTGTGTATTCTTGCCACCTCTTTTTTATATCTTGTGCCTCTGTAGGTCCATACCACTTCTGTCTTTTATTGAGTTCATCTTTGCATGAAATATCCCCTTGGTATCTCTAATTTTCTTGAAGAGATTGCTAGTCTTTCCAGTTATATTATTTTCCTCTATTTCTTTGCACTGATCACTGAGGGAGGCTTTCTTATCTCTCCTTGCTATTCTTTGGAACTTTGCATTCAGCTGGGTATATCTTTCCTTTCCTCCTTTGCTTTACACTTCTCTTCTTTTCACAGCTCTTTGTAAGGCCTCTTCAGACAGCCATTTTACTTTTTTGCATTTCTTTTTCTTGTGGATGATCTTGATCCCTGTCTCCTGTACAGTGTCAGGAACCTCTGTCCATAGTTCATCAGGAACTCTGTCTGTCATATCTAGCTCCTTAAATGTATTTCTCACTTCCACTGTATAATCATAAGGGATTTGATTTAGGTCATATCTGAATGGTTTGGTGATTTTCCCTACTTTCTTCAATTTCAGTCTGAATTTGGCAATAAGGTGTTCATGATCTGAGCCTCAGTCAGCTCCTGGTCTTTTTTTTTGCTGACTGTATTGAGCTTCTCCATTTTTTGCTGCAAAATATATTATCAGTCTGATTTCAGTGTTGACCATCTGGTGATGTCCATGTGTAGAGTCTTCTCGTGTTGTTGGAAGAGGGTGTTTGCTATGACCAATGCATTTTCCTGGCAAAATTCTGTCAGCCTTTGCCCAGCTTCATGCTGCACTCTAAGGACAAATTTGCCTGTTACTCCAGGTGTTTCTTGACTTCCTACTTTTGCATTCCAGTCCTCTATAATGAAAAGGATGTCTTTTTTTTGCATGTTATTTCTAAAAGGCCTTGTAGGTTTTCAACAACCATTAAACTTCAACTTCTTCAGCATTACTGGTTGGGGCATAGACTTGGATTACCGTGTTTTTGAATGGTTTGCCTTGGAAATGAACAGAGATCATTCTGTTGTTTTTGAGATTGCATCCAAGTACTGCATTTCTGACTCCAAATATAAAGTCTGTCACTGTTTCCTTTGTTTCCCTATCTATTTGCCATGAAGTGATGGGACCAGATGCCATGATCTTAGTTTTCTAAATGTGAGTTTTAAGCCAACTTTTTCACTCTCCTATTTCACTTTCAAGAGGCTTTTTAGTTCCTTTTCACTTTCTGCTATAGGGGTGGTGTTATCTGCATATCTGAGGTTATTGATATTTCTCCTGGCCATCTTGATTCTAGCTTGTGTTTCATTCAGTCCAGCATTTCTCATGATGTACTCTGAATATATGTTAAATAAGCAGGATGACAATATACAGCCTTGATGTACTCATTTCCCTATTGGAACCAGTCTGTCATTCCATGTCCAGTTCTGTTTCTTTTTGATCTGCATACAGATTTCTCAGGTGGAGGCATGTCACTTGGTTGGTATTCCCATCTCTTTCAGAATTTTCCAAAGTTCATTGTGATCCACACAGTCAAAGGCTTTGGCATAATCAAAGCAGAAGTAGATGTTTTTCTGGAACTCTCTTGCTTTTTTTGATGCTCCAATGGATGTTGGCAGTTTGATCTCTGGTTCAGTATCTTAAATATCTTATTTTCTGGCAGATGTTTTGCATGCCTTCATTAGGAAAACAAGTGGTGGAAATTTCAAATTCCTCCATGCTGAGATGTCCATAAGGCTTCCCAGCTGACACAGTGGTAAGAATCTGCCAGCCAATGCTGAAGAGGTCCATAAGTCATACCTCTTCAATGTCCTCTCAACCTCATTTTACTTTTTATTTTTATTTATTTATTTATTTTGGCCACTTGCCTTATGGGATCTCAGTTCCCTAACTAGTAACTGAACCAGGTCATGACAGGGAAAGCCTGAATCCTAACCACTAAGCCTCTAGGGAACTTCGTCAACCTCAGTTTAGAGAGCTCTCCTAGCAATGCCATCTCTATTTTGATTTTTCTTCCACAAGAGAAGAACTCTAAGAAGTATATTTTCCCTGTGGTTGTGCTAGTCTTTTTATTCTTTTAAATTAGCTTCCTCTGAGCTTCAGCTGAAGACACATGGTCTGTCATGAGTAGACTATAATGATGCTCCGATGCTGGAATGCTCCAAGGTAATGTTACATTATTGAATGGAGGAATGTTTAGATTTTTTCTTTTCCTATAGAGGTCTGCAGTGACACTTGACTATGTTTTTACTTTTCAGCCATATATGCTCCCCTTGAAATATTTTGCTGTGGTTAGAAAGCAAATCTCATAGCTTGAACCTGGAAGCAAGTGCTGCTTTTTATACTGGAGGGAGGGTGTAGTTCTAGCCCCAGTCTTTGTGATGGTCTATTATTTTTTCAACTACACTAGCAGTTCTCAAACTTTCTAGTCTTAAGATTTATTTCTATGCTTTTATTTATGTGAGTTATCTCTGCTAATGTCTACCATATTAACAGTTAAAACCCAAAGCAATTAAAAACCAAAAGTATACAAACACATTTCATTAGCCTTCAGAGCAATGATGTCATCATAACATGTAGTCTCTGAGAAGTTTTCCACTATACAGTGTGAGAAAATGAAAGTGAAAAAGACAATGATAATACTAAATGTTTATATTATTGCAAAAATAGTCCCTAGATCACAGATTAAAAATCACTGAATTCTATTATTCAGTGGTTTAGCCAGAGTAAATCATGCTTTACAGGTAATATAATTTTTAAAATATTTTTGGCTCATTTTCTTTCCTCATTGTCATTTCTAGAATTTATTCTGGATCTTTACAAGTTATCACTGAGTGGTACGTAGCAACATAAATGACCTCTCTCTATCCTGCTTTGCTTCATCCATGACCTAAATGTTGGTAGATACACCACACATTCCTGCAAGTTTTATCAGTCTGTTCTGAGCTTAGATTCTGTTGGAAAATAAGGGCTGACAGAAGATGACACGGTTGGATGGTATCATTGACCCAGTGGACATGAGTTTGAGCAAACACAAGGAGATAGTGGAGGATAGGAAAACCTGGTATGCTGCAGTTCATGGGGCTGTAAAGAGTGAGACATGGCTTAGTGAATGAACAACAATAACAACTCTGTAGCAACCATCTTTATTCTGGTTTGATTGTTTTCACTTTGCTACATGTTCCATCAGTTTTATCCCATCTGCTTTGTGTTCTCTTGAAATCAGTGTCTTTTTTCTCATCTCCAGCCCCTGGCAACCACAGATTTGTCATCACTATTGTTTTGCCTTTTTAAAAAATTTTTAAAATATATAAACATATAGTATGAAGCTGTTTGTGACTGGTTTATTTCATTTAGAATAATGCCTATAGGATTCATGCATGTTATGTATAAGAGTAAGTTTTTGTTTGTTTTTGCTTAATAGTTGAATCCACTTTAATGCCTACTCATAGACATTTTGGTTGCTTATCAATTTTTGCTATTCTGGATAAAACTGTAATGAATATTTTGTACAAGCTTTAATGGTGACAGATTTTCATTTAACTAATTTGTTTTTTTACTATACTACTTTATGATGATGATGATCTTGAAGTGATTTGCCATCTGCTNTACTTGTGACCTAAAATTGGAGCTAGACTAATCAGACTTTATGATTTTTTTAAAAAGTCATGGGTCTTAGAGGATATTTTATAAGGTTTACCTCTGGTATAGAAGTATTGCCAAATGATTTAGAGAATATTGGGCTTTACTAAAACTAGTGAGTTTACTTTTTTTTTTTTAAATCTTATTTTTAATTTTCATGGCATTTCTTATTTTACAAAGTGTTAATTTTATTTTATCTATGGAATACAAAAGTGCTGAACAAAATTATGTGTTAGGTACTATTGTAGATTCAAGGTCAGAGAGAAAATATGTAAACATGTGCAGACAAATTCATAGTCAGCTAAAGACAGCTTCAAGTATGTCCCTGTAATCATGGACATAATGGCACAAAAGAGAGAAGCATTTTTGAGGATCCAGCCTTAATTCTAATCATTTTGCTTCCTAGCCAGTTTTTGGCTTCTCTACTCTCTACTTGCATCTTGCCTCCTGAGTGGAATTTCACACCTGTAACTGTATCTTCTCAATGAAATGCACACTTTACCTGGCGGAGGGTGAACAAAATTCTTCAAGTGCTGAGGCCTCTGAACTCTGAATGGAATTCTTCACTAATTCTGTCCAAGTTTAAAGATGTTTTAACAGATACTCACTAACTAGAGATAACATATCCACAGATTAAAATCAGGAAAGTTCCTTGATTTTTGTATCAGTACACCAACTGACACAAATCTCTAAAAAATTGGAAATGGTGAGCAAATGTGGATTGAGTTAATGAATGAATGAATGAAAAACTACTCTTTATACTTAAGAATGACACTGTTCTTCCACTATTCCTACAGGTTACTATTTCCTCATTAAAATATTTTAATTATGTAAATTCAAGAAACTTAAAATATTGACAAATATAAAACAAATTCACAGAACAATTTCAATAGTGGACTAAATTTCACCAGAATGCTATGGGATGTTGGAGGAAGTTGATACTGTCTGGAGAAACAGACAAGTTTTTATTTGATTAATAATGTAGTTCTTCAAAACAATAAAATGTATCTTTAACTGGAAAATCTGAACTCTGTTGCTATATTTACACCAATTTATTTTACAGATACTCAGAAGATTCTATGAACTTAAGTACTGAAATTAGTTGTTCAGTTCTATTCAACAATGCATGATTACACTGGTAAGATCTATTCTGATTCTAAATATGGGCTTCCCTGGTAGCTCAGACAGTAAAGAATCCTCCTCCAATGCGAGAGACCTGGGTTTGATCGCTGGGTTGGGAAGATCCCCTGGGGAAGGGAACAGGCTACCCACTCCAGTATTCTGGCCTAGAGATTTCCATGGCCCAAGGCGCCTGGCAATCTACAGTCCATGGGGTTGCAAAGAGTCAGACACGACTTAGAAAATTTCATTTTCATGTAATATATCCATGAAATGATTTTGAGATTGACATGTCATATATAAAATATTTATTGAAAATACTAACAAATTTGTATAATGCCTTAAAAACTATATAAAAAGAAAAACAGAAATGCTAAAACCTCTTTCTACTAAAATAAATATTATAAAAATCACATTCAAATATGTCATATAATAACCTCTTCTCACCCCTTTTTTTGGTATTGCATGTAGTTGTGTTAGTCATTCAGTCATGCATGATTCTTTGTAACTCCATGGACTGTAGACTGCCAGGCTCTTCTATCCATGGGGATTCTCCATGCAATGGGAAATAGATGGGGGAACAGTGGAAACAGTGTCAGACTTTATTTTTTTGGGCTCCAAAATCACTGCAGATGGTGACTGCAGCCATGAAATTTAAAGACGCTTGCTCCTTGGAAGGAAAGTTATGACCAACCTAGATAGCATACTGAAAAGCAGAGACATTACTTTGCCAAAAAATGTCCGTCTAGTCAAGGCTATGGTTTTTCCTGTGGTTATGTATGAAGGTGAGATTTGGACTGTGAAGAAAGCTGAGTGCCAAAGAATTGATGCTTTTGAACTGTGGTGTTGGAGAAGACTCTTGAGAGTCCCTTGGACTGCAAGGAGATCCAACCAGTCCATCCTAAAGGAAATCAGGCCTGAATATTCATTGGAAGGGCTGATGCTGAAGCTGAAACTCCAATACTTTGACCACCTGATGTGAAGAACTGACTCATTGGAAAAGACCCTGATGCTGGGAAAGATTGAGGGCAGGGAGAGAAGGGGATGACAGAGGATGAGATGGTTGGATGGTATCACTGACTCAATGGACATGAGTTTGCGTAAACTCGGAGCTGGTGATGGACAGGGAGGCCTGGCATTCTGCAGTCCATGGGGTAGCAAAGAATCACACATGACTGAGTGACTGAACTGACTGAACCCATTTTATCAACAAGAAAAAGCAGCTAACATGTGTTACAATAACAAAATCTGAAAGAATATTCAATAAGATCCAGATACTAGTTCTAACGGAAATCTTAAATGACAAAATAAGCATTCTAAGTTTGTCCTGATGAAATATTAAAATCATTTTTAATTAAAAGCAAGACCACACAGGATACTTGTATTAAAATTGTTATTTCATATTACATTAGTGTTTCCAGTGAACTGAACAGCACATATGCATGAAATGAGAACAAAATAATAGCTTTGATATATTTTATTATTTTAATTCTAATTTTTCAGAAATGGCAAAGTTTGACTCATTCATTACTCTTTGCATTTATTTTTCTCTGATTGAGCTAGAAAATCTATTTTTACAACATTTATAATTTTAAAATTCTACTTGGGGACAAAATTAGGCACGAAGCT
>SJYQ01001058.1:19461-34521 GCA_006410935.1 Redunca redunca
GCTACTGGATACTAAAAGATGTTTCAGGCAAGTTATTACTTTCCTTTGATGGTGTTTCAGTTTTGTTTTTTTTTTTCCTTACCGTGATTAGAAAGACAACACTTCTCTGTAATTTTGGAGGAATTGGCTAGGGTTGATGAGGTCAAAAACTATTAAATAATCCAGTTTAGTCAAGGCTATGGTTTTTCCAGTGGTCATGTATGGATGTGAGAGTTGGACTGTGAAGAAAGCTGAGTGACGAAAAATTGACGCTTTTGAACTGTGGTGTTGGAGAAGACTCTTGAGAGTCCCCTGGACTGCAAGGAGATCCAACCAGTCCATTCTGAAGGAGATCAGTCCTGGATGTTCTTTGGAAGAACTAATGCTAAAGCTGAAACTCCAATATTTTGGCCACCTCATGCGAAGAGCTGACTCATTGGAAAAGACCCTGATGCTGGGAGGGACTGTGGGCAGGAGAAGAAGGGGACGACAGGGGATGAAATGGCTGGATGGCATCACCGACTCGATGGACGTGAGTTGAATGAACTCCGGGAGTTGGTGATGGACAGGGAGGCATGGCGTGCTGCGATTCAGGGGGTCGCAAAGAGTCGGACACGACTGAGTGAGAACTGAATTGACAGAGTAAGTAATATTGATAGAATAGAGAGTCAAAAGCACATCTGCCCTGTTGTAGTCCTTCTTTCCTCACTAATTTCTAGTCATTGGCCAAGAGTTTCTAGACACAGAGGTCATTATTTCTCCTCTTCTTCCTCAGGCTGAAAGCAGAAAACACACTGAGGTACTTCCCTTTGTGTAAACTTGGTGTTTCTGAGGAAAAGTCAAGTGCCAGATGGTTTATTTCCTTCCTTCCTTCCTTTATTCCTCCCTTCCTACTTCCCCTCCTCTCTTTTTCTGTCTTTTTTGGGTTTAATCCATTCTATGTGATTCTACTTGATCAATGTTTAATAATTAAATTCTTATTATACATACAAAATATATTTCCCATTTCCACCTAAGGCATAGAGTACATTTATGTTTTAACATTTTAGGTAGCAAGAGAGTAATAACAATGAGAATTTTCTAGCAAAATTAGAAGAAAATATTCTATTGAATATTGTTCTAGATTACACATGCTTAAAAACTCCTGCACCAATTTATTCTTCAAACTCATGTCCTTTGATTTAGAAAAAAAAATCGGTTTTTTTCCCCTAATTTCTCAGATCATTTCCAAAGAAATATAAAGTGTTTATAGGCACAGTGGAGGCAATTCCCTTGGAAGCTCTGCAGAGAATGTAGAGTTGTAAAGTGAGCAGCAATTTAGTACAAATGTGTGTGTGTGGGGGGGGGGGTGTGTGTGCACTTACTATGTTTATTTCTAATTATAGAAGTATATAGTGATCTTCCTATTAATCTTTATGATATGATTGGATGTTTTTACACAGCCACAGTCTCTGTCTTTACCAAGTAGAGATTACAATGGGGAATGAGCCTTTTGGTCTCATTCTTGCTTCTGGGTGTTAAACAATGTACAGCACATTGACTGATGACCACCTTACCTGCATCTCTGTGTGGGGTACCTAGTCAGCATAACTAAATAACAACAATAGTAACAGCAAACAACTTTACAATGTCATCTAAGTGTTTTTTGTTTTTCCCTGTACGTTCTATCTTAGCAACTAGAAGCTGCTACTTTTCCAGTGGTCATGTATGGATGTGAGAGTTGGACTATAAAGAAAGCTGAGCACCAAAGAATTGATGCTTTTGAACTGTGGTGTTGGAGAAGACTCTTGAGGGTCCCTTGGACAGTAAGGAAATCCAACCAGTCCATCCTAAAGGAGGTCAGTCCTGGGTGTTCATTGGAAGGACTGATGCTGAGGCTGAGACTCCAATATTTTGGCCACCTGATACGAAGAGCTGACTCATTTGAACAGACCCTGATGCTGGGAAAGATTGAGGGCAGGCGGAAAAGGGGATGACAGAGGATGAGATGGTTGGATGGCATCATCCACTCCATGGACATGGGTTTGGGTGGACTCTGGAAGTTGGTGATGGACAGGGAGGCCTGGCCTGCTGCAGTTCATGGGATCACAAAGAGTTGGATACGACTGAGCGACTGAACTGAACTCTGTACATTAATTCAATTTTCTGCACATTAAGCTCAATGAAAGTATATTTTTCATGTTGATGATTAATCAGTTCAGTTCAGTTCAGTCGCTCAGTCGTGTCCAACTCTTTGCGACCCCATGAATTGCAGCACGCCAGGCCTCCCTGTCCATCACCAACTCCTGGAGTTCACTCAGACTCACGTCCATCGAGTCAGTGATGCCATCCAGCCATCTCATCCTCGGTCGTCCCCTTCTCCTCCTGCTCCCAATCCCTCCCAGCATCAGAGTCTTTTCCAGTGAGTCAACTCTTCGCATGAGGCGGCCAGAGTATTGGAGTTTCAGCTTTCGTATCATTCCCTCCAAAGAAATCCCAGGGCTGATCTCCTTCAGAATGATTAATCAAGTCAAAAATAAAACAGATGATAGCAAGTGAAAGTGAAAGCTGCTGAGTTGTGGTCAACTCTTTGTGACTGAATTCTCTAGGCCAGAATACTGCATTGGGTAGCCTTTCCCTTTTCTAGGGGATCTTCCCAATCCAGGGATTGAACTCAGGTCTCCCGCGTTGCTGGCAGACTCTTTACCAGCTGAGCCACGAGGGACGCCCAAGAATACTGGAGTGGGTAGCCTATCCCTTCTTGAGCAATTCTTCCCAATCCAGGAATTGAACTGGGGTCTCCTGCATTGCAGGCAGATTCTTTACCAACTGAGCTATCAAGGAAGCCTTTCCTATTTTCTCCTATACACCATATTCAAGTATTATATTTAGCTTATTATGTTAATATAATATACAATTGAAAAGCCCATTGCCATTTTTCCAAAAATTGAAACTATTGATAATTTATGTTGAACTAATAACAAAGATGGAGAAGGGAATGGCAACCCACTCCAGTATTCTTGCCTGGGAATCCCATGGACAGAGGAGCCTGGCAGGTTATGATCCACAGGGTTGCACATGACTTGGTAACTAAAACAAAATAAAGAATAGCTCAATTTAGAAACCATCATCTCTATTAAATTACTACATCATTAACTATTTTAAGTAGTATTTTTTTAAAATTTTGTTTATTTATTGGTGGTTCAAAAGTTAACCTGGATTATTGAAGTAAAATTTTTCAAAAATTGAGAAGAGTTCAGTTAGTGAATTTTACCCTTGTTTGTTCTTTAAGAGTACGACTTTTTCATTATATATAGGATAAATAGCTCAGCTTGAAAAGGAAGCATTATTTAGGGAAAAATTAACCATTTGGGAAATTGGAAGGCAAACGAGTTACACAAAGTGGAGGCTTCTAATAGTCATAATGTGTTATTCATAAGTATTCCAATATATGGTAGCTAAAGGAACAATAAAATAACCAAACCAAAGAAATAAAATCCTGATACTAGTCCTAGGATTTGCTTTCAATAACAAATAAAATATATAATAAGTGAAAAATGTTTTATTTATGAGAATAAAATGGATAGCCCCACAGGAAATAAGTTATTTGCTGTAGGAAACATCAAAAGGGCAAGAATTACAATATGGTATGTCTCCCAAAGAGTGTGAAACTCAGATAAAAGATGCAAGTCAAAAGTTGGAGAGTGTATACTTAATATTAATAGAAGTTGCCACTTTGTATCCAGAACTTGAAGTGATATATATCTTTCATTTATGCCTTAGAATAGCTATTTTATTTGTTAGAAACTACGGATGCCTATCTTTATTAAGCTTGTTTTTTTTAATAACAGGAGTACAGAATGCATTATGATTCTGTGAAACAAAAAATAGAAGTGAAAGCAACTTCTAGAAATATTCATTAGGAAAAAAAATAGTGAGTTATATTTTGGAAAACAAAGCATGAAGTATTCAAATTCATTTAAATGTGATATGTTGTATAGTCAATCTTAAAAAAGTAACCTTTTCACAAAAATGACTTTTGGTAGAAACTGGCTGTTTACTATGTGCCAGTTACTTTTTTAGTCACTGGAGGCCTGGTGTCCTGCAGTCCATAGGATTGCAATGAGTCGGACACAACTGAACTACTGAACTGAACCAAACTGAAATGATGTATATTTATGTATGCTATTTAAATTTCACATACCTTAATCATTTAATAAGTATCATTCTATTTTACAGATTAGACAAATGAAAATATGAAAATAAGCAACTCACCCAAGGTCACAAAGTAAGGGGAAATTCAGCCTTCAAGTTAAACTTAAAACATCGGAAGTTTGTTTATAGTTCACCTTAGTTATCTATTTCAGTAATAGTAATTTCCTTATAATATAGTTAAAGTAATAAGAAAAATCATTTTTTCAGCTTCTTGCACTGTGGGCAGATCAGGAATCGGGAGCCACTTAGTTAAGTAGCTCATCTCTGGAGGACTTTCATGAGTGTTCAGTCACAAGGTCAACTGCCAGGGCTGCAGTCATCTGAAGGCTTGACTAGGACCTCCATCTAATTCTCAGTAGTTCTTTCCACAGGACTGCTTGGATTCTTATGGCATGCAGTTTGATTGCCCAAATGTGACAGAGCCAAGAAACAAAAGCAAACATCGGAATACCTTATCTAGCCTCAGAAATTAAGTATTTTCAATGTGAGAGGAACGTGGAAATATTATTCACTCAATTGTTGTCTGACTATTTGCAACCCCATGGGCTGTAGCCCACTATGCTCTTCTATCCATGGAACATTCCAGGCAAGAATATTGGAGTGGATAGCCACTCCCTTTTCCAGGAGATCTTCCCAATCCAAAGATCAAACCCAGGTCTCCTGAATTGCAGGAAGATCCCTTACTATCGGAGCCACATGGCGGTCTCCTAATGTGAGAAGAGATCACACAAATTCAAGAGCACTTGGAAGTGATGATCAGTGGGGGCATCTTGGAGATTGTCTTCCCTAAAGCTATTTGTCAAACAAGAATACACTGCTCTCTAGTGGAAGTTAATTCTATTTTATTTTTACTATACTATATTAGATATAGCAATGAAATGGTATCATTACCAAGATATTAGATATAGTTTTCTATAGATAAAAGTAGTTGGTAGGAATATTGGAAGCTTTCTCCCTATTGAAACTTTTGTGGAGTATCTTCCTGATTTTATTGCAACATGTTTTGAATAATTATTGAAACATACACATGCTAAGACCAAAGACTGTTGCAATCCTATTATGCAAAAATTATATGGTATGTTGTTATGTCGTTTAATTTCCTAGATATTTCAGTGACAGCTTTACAGATGTTTTGCCACGGCATATCATACATCCTTGGGCTTCCCCAGTGGCTCAGAGGTAAAAAATCAGCCTACAATGAAGAAGTTGCAGAAGATGCAGAGTCAGTCCCTGGGTTGGCAGGATTCCCTGGAGGAGGGCATGGCAACACACTCCAGTATTCTTGCCTGGAGAATCCTATGGACAGAGGAGCCTGGCGGGCTACAGTCCATAGGGTCACAAAGAGTTGGACGTGATTGAAATGACTTAGCATCCATGCACATCATGCATCCTTAGATTTCTAGGTTGTTCAGCACTTATCTCTGCTGCTGCTCTGAATGTAAGTAATTTCTATGACAGCATCTCATTTCTTGGTATCATCTTTCTTAGCACATAGGCTAAGATCATTGTGTTAGTAACCATTGACTCAAAACAAGCCACTCAAGCTCAGCAACTTGAAAACAAAGCATTCTTTTTTGATCACTACTCTGCTGAGTTGTTCTTTAAGTCTGGGCTGGCTCTTCTTAACTTGATTTGTGTTCTCTGATGTGGCCATATTATTTTTGGTGTTTGACGGTGGCTAGATGATCATGGCTAGCCTTATTCACATGTCATCTCAGTTCTCCATGTGGCCAAGTATCTTGCAGAAAGCTTGCCAGAGGCATATTTACATCATGGTCTTTAGTTTCAAATGCATCAAGAAAGGTCAAGCTTCAATATATAAATGCCTTTAATGTCTCTGTTCTAATCAGCTTGATTTTGTCCTGTTGTGTTGGCCAAAACAAAACACATGACCAAACTCAGAGTTCAGGGATAGAGAAATAGAATCCATTTTTTTTAACAGTTTTTTTTTTCTTTTTTGATGTGGACCATTTAAAAAATCTTTATTGAATTTGTTACAATATTGCTTCTCTTATATTTTGGTTTTTTGGCTGTGAGGCACATGGGATTTTAGCTCCCTGACCAGAGTTCACACCCACATGCCCTGCCTTGGAACTAAAAGTCTTAACCACTGGACTGCCAGGAGCCCCTAGAGTTTATTTCTTGATGGAAACAGATGCAAAATCATATATATATATATATATATGGATGTAAAAATATATGTAGCCATTTTTTTCTAGAGTCCACGTGTTATTATTTACATTCTTCCCACAGAGAAATTATATTAACCTCAATTCTAAAATAATCAAAAGCCTTATCTGAATTATGACAACAAGCTTGAGGTTCAGTATCTCATGATATAGATCAAGTCTAAGAACAGTGATAGCTCCTTGGATGTGGCTCCTTTGTCTCCATAGGCCTATGAACTAAAAGAATGAGTTACATATCTTCCACAAACCAAACATCCAATGGGGAAAGAACAGGTAGACTCAATTGGTACTTTTTGTTCAAAGAAGTAAGGGGAGGCCAATAGTAGCCATTGGCCCATAAAATATTTGAAATCTCACAGGACAAATAAGTTAAGGTCCTCTAATCTGAGGGCAGAAAATGAACCTCAATTAAGGCATGGTTCTGCTCATAGAGAGTGTCTCTTTAATCCGTTATTCTCCTTAAATATTGTCTTTACTTCCTGTATTCCTGGAGCCACTGTCTGAAGTATCCTTCCTTTTCCAAAAGAAATAGCTTATGTTTGCTAATGAGTAGGTTTTTATTTCCTCTCTTTCCCTGTATAGGTAGGGGACTCCAAAGCTTTGTTTTATTTTCTACCATTGTAGAAAAACTGTGGGTTTCCGAAGAATGGCATTGGTGTTTACTTGGTCAGATAAATGCCACACTCATATTCTGAACTTTCGAGACATACTTTTCACCATCTTGGGTGGCATATGAAACCTCACATAGTTGCATTTCATTTTTTTAATGAGAAAATGTAAGATTCTTAGAAATTAAATAATTTAAAAGATCAAGGCTATGAGACATTTTAAGCATTTTAAAAGGTCTTTTGTGTCACTGAAAACATTTATGATTTGATGTCTTAACATCCTACATATCTATCTCTGATCTTGAATTAATATTTGACTTGAGGCTATTTCTTTCTTTTTCCAGCATTATTGAGTTTTATTGACATATAACATATGCATTTAAGATGGAAAACATAACAATTTGAAAAATGATTACCACAATAAGTTTAGTTAACACTCACCACCTCACATAATCATTCTTTTTTTCTTGTGATGAGAAGATATAAGATCTATTCTCTTAACAATTTTCAAGTATATAATACAGGATTGTTAACAAGTCACCATACTGTACACTGCATCCCCAGAACTTACTGATCTTATAACTGATAGTTTGTACATTTTGATCACTTTCATCCATTTCCCCACCACCCACTGAGGCTATTTTGATCATCTTTTGTTGGAAGAAACTACAATGAGAAACATTGTTTTATTTTGTTATACTTTGATATGTGTATATTTTAATAGACCATCCAAGGTCCTTTATATTTCCTCCAGGTGTGGCTAAAATTTGTTTTCTTGTTTAATCCACCTATTTTCTCATCTTATCTTAGGAATTTTAAAATAAAAAAGCTATTTTTATATTATATGTGGAAGTCTCCTTGGCTAGGCATGCTAACTCATTCAGTACCATGCTAGTTTCTTCATGGCATTGTCATATTGTTGCCAAACTTTCTATCATTACATAACCAGGATGCATTTTTTTTCCATCCTTCAATTATGGTTTTCTTCCTATCATTCAAATTTTTACTGAAAATTCCTGAAAATCTTTCTAAAGGCAGAGAGTATAGAACATCCCAGAGAAAGAGACATAACCGAAGCCATTTTCAGTTGAAGCTGTTTTGTGATCTAAGCTTGTCCACAATGCTTGTCCTTGAACAGGTCTCAGTAATTAATAATTTTAAAGGAACAAAAGAATGCAGGAATAATGAACTGTTACCAGGCAAGAGAAGTAACAATAGCAAAGATAATATATCACCTGTAGACTCCCAGTTCTGTTGTGATGGTAATAATAGACTGAAGTGTTCAACCATCAAATTAACTGAAGTCTAAAGAATGATGATACCAATGATGTTGACTTTTCTGACCCTCATGACTTCAAATAAAGCTTGGACTCGGTCAACCTTTGCCTCAGTTCTATGCTGAATTCTCCTCTGCTCAAGCCTCTTCATGAATGTGCATGTGCCCTTAGATTAAAACTTTCTGAATTTTGCTGTTGGGGAGACATCAATTTGGGAAAGATCCCCTGTCTTTACTTTACTTGCTGCAAGCAATAAATCCTTTCTTCTGCTGCTCATTGGTTTGGTTGTATCTTTTAACATAATACCTTCCAGGGGACAAACCTGTCTTTTCAGGTAACTCCTCCAGATTCCACTAAAACTAAGGTCCTTTAAAATGTTAACCTGAAATTGGTTCCAAAGTCAGTGCCATATGTTTTGCATTTTTACTGTGGTAGCAAAGGACTCAGTTCAGTTCAGTTCAGTTGCTCAGTTGTTTTTGTCTCTTTGCAGCCCCATAGACTGCAGCATGCTAGACTTTCCTGTCCATCACCAACTCCAAGAGCTTGCTCAAACTCATGTCCATCGAGTCGGTGATGCAATCCAACCACCTCATGCTCTGTCCCCTTCTCCTTCCACCTTCAGTCTTTCCTAGCATCAGGGTCTTTTCCAATGAGTCAGTTCTTCGCATCAGGACTGATTTCCTTTAGAATGGACTGGTTGGATCTCCTTGCAGTTCAAGGAACTCTCAAGAGTCTTTTCCAGTACCACAATTTAAAAGTATAAATTCTTTGGCACTTAGCTTTCTTTATGGTCCAACTCTCACATCCATACATGACTATTGGGAAAAACTATAGCTTTGACTAGATGGACCTTTGTTGGCAAAGTAATGTCTTTCCTTTTTAATATGTTGTCTAGCTTGGCCATAGCTTTTCTTGCAAGGAGCAAGCCTCTTAATTTCATGACTGCAATCATCAGCTGTGGTGATCTTGGACCCCAAGAAAATAAAATCTGTTACTGTTTCCATTCTTTCCCCATCTATTTGGCATAAAGTGATGGGATTGGATGCCATGATCTTAGTTTGTTGAATGTTGAGTTTTAAGCCAGCTTTTTCACTCTTCTCTTTCACTTTCCTCAAGAGGCTCTTTAGTTCCTCTTCACTTTCTGCCATAACGGTGTTATCAGCTGCATATCTGAGGTTACTGATATTTCTCCCAGCAATCTTGATTCCAGATTTTGCTCCATCCAGCCCAGCATTTTCATGATATACTCTGCATAGAAGTGAAATAAGCAGGGTGACAAAATACAGCCTTGACGTACTCCTTTCCTAATTTGGAACCAGTCTGTTGTCCCATGTCCAATTCTAACTATTCCTTCTTGACCTGCATTCAGGTTTCTCAGGAGGCAGGTAAAGTGGTCAGAGTTGAATAACCAATTTATTGTTTATTCAGAAACAGTTTTGTTGTCATTTACAGTGATGATCTTAATTTCTGTTGCCTTAACACAAATCAAGCCAGTGAGATCCAGCTGTGTGAATAGTTATATTATTTTTTCCCATCATACACTCAGAAGGGAGTAACAAGTTTCACTGAAGATTGTCTTTCAATATCAGTAAAAACTATCAATATTATGTAAGCTCAATCTTAAGCATGTGTTTTTAAAATATTCTGTATGATGAAACCAAAATATCTTAATAGAAAGCCTATATGCTGCATACTGACATATGATGGCTACCTAAAAGCACATGTGCAGTTCTTTTGAGAGTAGAGTGATTATTTTTGTCATAGAAGAATATTTTCCCTGCATGAAACAACTAACAGACAAATTATGCTTATTCAGACTTGAGTATTTAACATTTTCTTGAATGTAGATAAAGTAAGTCAATTGTTTAAAAAATAATATAATCTGTTACAAATAATAAAAATTGAACTTTTAACTGATATAAACTGTACCTTGACTATATCTCGATTAAAAATGGAAACAAAAATTAAGTGCTTGAGTGAAAAACTAAAATGTTGGAAAACTGGTTTCTGCCACTGTGAACCTAATAGTTTCTCAAGACATAAAGGCTTCCTGATAAGACTGTTGATTATATTAATAAATTTGCCTCTTAATGATGTATAAAAATGTTAATATTTGACAGAATTGATGCTAAAATTTGGAAAAGTCATCCAAATAAAAAAATTTCTTGAGATAATGGAAAATAAATACTTACCATGTCTAGAATGTTTGTGAAATAAAAAAGGAAAAAGGATTTTCAGATATCTAAGAAACTCAGATGGGTTCCCCAGTGGTAAATGATCTGCCTGTGATAGGACACAGGAGACCTGGGTTCAATCCCTGGTTTAGAAATATCCCCTGAAGGAAGGAAGAGCAACCAACTCCAGTATTCTTGCCTAGAGAATCACAGGGACTGAAGAGCTTGGCAGGATTACAGTCCATTGGGTCACAAAGAGTCAGCTCCAACTAAAGTGACTTAAGCAGCAGCAAGAAGTTGAGAAGAACCAAAATTCTAGATAGTTAAAATATATGAGGTCACTGCAGAATTTCAAGATGAATAAATAAAATCTTAGGGGATAAAAGGAACATAAGAAGGAAACTACTACACAGAAATTCAGGGCACTCTGCATATGAATTAAATTTTATCACTTAAACTTAGCTGGAATATACCAAATCACTATTCCTGGCATCTTTTATTACAAAATAATTATACTTTTGAATTACAGCACTGAATATACTTTTAAGAATTACTGATAGTTGGTGTCTATTTGCTTCAACCAGCTAAAAATTACTGAGGAAAAGAGGAGTTAAATTTTATGTCCTTTTTATTTTTTCTTGAGCTTATATTGCTTGTTATTTTCTAAGCCACCTGTAAGTTTTGTGAAGCACTATTCAGTTTCCATGGAGTCTCAAAGTCACCAATATGGCAAGTACTAGGATATATATAATTAAGAGACATTTTCCTGTGTGAAAGAAGATTCAATACTAGACTGCCTCATTTATTTTCTCTCCATGCTTGTGACTGCCAGCTTGGATATTATCAGAAGAGGCCTTCTGCTGCTCTGTTGTGGATTTCCAAAATAACAGTTCATAGAACTAAATCAATTATAAGAAGAGATTAATTATTATAGTCAATCACCTCACTCAGTAGATCACTGAGGTCTCTATTTTGAGTTGTGTAGAATTTGGCACTGGGTTTCCCTGATGGCTCAGTGGTAAATAATCTGCCTGCAATGCAGGAAATGCAGGAAATGAGGGTTTGATCCCCTGGAGGAGGAAGTGGCAAATCACTTCAGTATTCTTCCCTGGAAAATCCCATGGACAGAGAAGCCTGGCGGGCTACAGTCCATAGGGTCACAGAGTTGGACATGACTGAGCGACTGAGCACACGTAGAATTTAGCACCCAATGGTTGCATTGTGGCAGTTAGTTCCATGTGCTGATAGATCCATTTCCATACTTAGAAATCCGGGAACATACTGAATACTCAGGATTAATAGACAGGTTTCGTCTCATTTTTCATTTAAGTATGACTTGAATATTAAGTATAAGGAATTCTCTAATTCAAAACTGACTTCAAGTTGAATTCCAGAACAGAAGTAATTTGCTTATGCTAATGTCAGCTAACATACGTACATAAGAAATTTCAAATAACTGTCAACACTTTGTTACCATAAATCTTTCCTAAGGTGTTGAGGCATTGATGCTGGTTAGAAATATTTAAACTTATTATATTAACTCTTTTTAGATTAAAAATGATTAACATAAACATTTAGTGCAACTCATCTATATTTATTGTTTTAAGTAACAAAAGTAATTTTATATCATTCTCATCTTCCAGCTTCTCTTTTCCCATTCGATATCTTCATTGTCACCATTATGCACATGTTTTTAAAGCTAACAGAAGTTTGTTTTTTTTTCACCCCAACTGAACAAAATGTGAAAACACTACTATTAAGACATCTTATGTACCTGTGCTGAATCGTGTACTATTTTCTAGTTCTTCCACTGAGAAAATGTTTAACTTGTGTGATTATCTATTTTCTACAATCTCTAGTTTCCTTATGATTAACTGAGATTAGTTCATGGAATAGATTAAAACATTGTTACCATATCAAATATTAACATGGAACTATCTATAAATACTGCATATAATTGCTTTTTAATATGTACATTTTTCAGCGCCAATGCCTGCATATGTTTTAAATAAAGCAACAGAGAAAGGAATTAAGAACACATGACAGGATAAAAGTCAGAGACATCAATATCAATTTATATTTAGCCTAACACATATTCAAATGATTGGACACAGAAAAAATGATAAATGTGTGCCTGCGTACATACATATATTATACAGCTCTGTCCTTGAAAAGGCCTATGACACCTCAAGAGCAGTGAGAATACCCACCATCAGATCTTGGTTTCTATATATCAATCTCCAAGAAAATTGCTCCTTAGAGAAGTCACTGGTTTTAGCCCTGGGAAAGGAAAACACAGAATGAGCCTGGGGTACTTTGTGGTACCAGCAAGTTAAGAGCTCAAGAAGCAAGGGGATAGAAGCATGTAAAAAGATGCAGGAACCAAACTGAGAGACCTTTTCAGGACCAAAGCTGAAAAACTTAAAAACAAAATAAATAACATACACTCAAATTATAGAATAAATACCTTTGAGTCTATACATATAAAAATAAAAAATGCATAAATAAAGATAAAGGAAAACAACTTCATTACAGAAGGTTTCTAAATGATATATGTAGATTCCTCTCCAGTGGATGAAGTTTGATTCTCCCATCCCTTGAAGTAGGCTAGGCTTAGTGACTTGTTTCCAAAGAAGAGAGTAAAGAATGAAAAAAACAGTAACTTTACACCAGACAAACTGCCAGATACTACTTTGAATAAGTAATAAAGTTTAAAAACATGAGTGAAGTAGTCTTGTGGCTATTTTGTTCTCCTTGATATGACGTGATACAAGGACATTTCATGCTTTGGAATCTTTTCCAAAACCCTTCAGTCCAGTATAATCATGAGAAAAAACATCAGCCAGACCAAATTAAGGATATTGCAAAATACTGTCTAGGATGTCTCAAAAGTATCAAGGCCATGAAAAATAAGGAATGACTGAAGAATTTTCATTGAGCATTCCCAAGTGGTGCTGGAAGTAAAGAATCTGCCTTTCAATACAGGAGACATGAGAGACATGAATTCAATCCCTGGGTTGGGAAGACCTTCTGGAATAGGAAATGGCAACCCACTCCAGTGTTCTTCCCTGGAGAAACCCATGGAGAGAGGAGCTTGGTGGGCTATAGTCCATGGGTTTGCAAAGAGATAGACATGATTGAGGTGACTTACCACACACTCACGAGTAACTTTCATAGACCAGAGGAGACTAAGAGATATGACAATAAATTGAAATGTGCTGTTCTAGATGGATTTTGGAACAGAAAGAGGACATAAGTGGAAAAACTGGTGAATTTCAAATCAAGTCTAGAATTTAGGTAATAGTTGTATACCAACTTGTTTCTTAGTTTTGAGAAATGTACTTCAGTCATTAATATTAAAGAGAATTGGGAGACGTACGCATGGGGATTTTCTTTACTATCTTTGCAACTTTCCTAAAATTAAAATATTGCCCCCAAATAAAACATTATTTTTAAAGGGGTATGTGACAGAACACTTAAGGGTTCTTATTAGAAAAATCATTCCTGAATGGATACATAAATATGATTGATAACTGCTACCAAATGATTTTCATCATCAGTTTCTTCATGTAAATTATCTACCTTCCATGACATGTGTGGTGTGGTAATAATTCACAAAGCTTAGAACTTTGGGGGAGTTGGTGAGTAAAATGTAAATAGTTATAATAACTTTGAAGAGCAATTTATCTGTGACTTAGGAAACTGAGATTTTCTGACACTGACCCAGATATGACACTTTGGGGATTTTTTTTTTTTCTACAGAAAATCATTTTATGTTCACAAAAAGACATCTATGCCTGGCTGAACCAGACTGACTTCATTTTTGTCAGCTGCATCTTAGTCCTCATATCCTACCTCCTCCCCTTTCTGTGACTGAGCTTTTGCCTACTCACAATGAATGCTCTCAAGTCAGGAAAGTCTCCTCTCAATTTTCAGCCTTGCCTTCATCTGGAATTAAAAGCTGAAAGAGGTCCTTTTTCTGATATAGATGGTTTATGGTCAGGCAGCCCCTGCTGGGAGGGGAAAAAACCCCAGTACTCATCTGTGAGAAAGTGCTTCTCTCTTAATAGTTAGATTCTGTCTTCAGCTCTGTTGCCTTTAAGGTGTTTGGTACCCTTTATGGTGTTGCAGAGTGCAGCTGAGAATGTTTCTGAATTGTCATTCTCCTGACTTCTCTTTGTAAGTTAGTCATCAATAATAAACTTCATAATTGCACTCTATAGAATTGCCTGCTTTGTTTTCTTGTCTTAAATTTCCTCCTCAGATGAGTGTGTATTATTCAATATCTGCCTTCCAGCACATATGTAATAATGATCTGTTGCACAATTTTTAATTTTGAAAAAAATAAATGTCTATTAATAGTGGAATTGATAAATAAAATATATGTTGAACACCAAAAGAAACTTCCCATAAGAGCACTTACCATTCACTAATGTTCAGTTCAGTTCAGTAGCTCAGTCTAATGTTAGCAATACCTTTGTTAGAAGTTGAACACTTATCTATTATTTTTTAAAAACTATTAACATGTAAATACTAGAAAAAAGATGATATCCTAATAATAAAGGAGAAACAATTGACTTAAAAAAATTAAATATATGTTTCACCTTTAGTTATTCAAATAGAAATATCCAAAGCATCT
>SJYQ01001058.1:34967-45946 GCA_006410935.1 Redunca redunca
GGTATTATCCTACTGAAATGATGTTTAACTTTCTTGGCATTTCTTTCAAGCTGCATTTTTAATATTGTTGTTTTTAAGTAAATATGCATTTAACCACTAGTATCTCTTTAATTTCTTGATAAATGACACATCACATAGAGATCAAATTGAAGAAATAAGCACTTGGCTGAAATAGGAGTATAAATGTATGTGTTCTTAGTCGCTCAGTCATGTCCAACTCTTTGCGACCCCATGGACTGTGGCCCACCAGGCTCCTCTGTCCATGGGGATTCTCCAGGCAATAATACAGGAGTGGGTTGCCATGTTCTACTCCAGAGGATCTTCCCAATCCAGTGATTGAAACCAGGTCTCCTACCCTGCAAGCAGATTCTTTACCATCTGAGCCACAAGGAAGACCTTATAAATGTATAATCCTTTTTAGCTAAACACATATTCACATGTACAGCAAGAAGATACATTTTTGAAAGTCAGGTGTAATTCATTTCATAAACATTTCAATTAATAAAATTTGAAAACCTAGGAGAATATGATTAGCAGTTATAGAGACTATATATATATAAATAATTATCAAAAAGTTCTAAGCATAATGGAAAATAAATAATTTATCATAAAATATTGCTTATCTTTTATTCTGAATTGGATATGCTTTTAAATTCAAAAGTAAACCCAAAGGTTATTGGTAATTAGTTGTTAATTTTGTAGAGGAAGAAATTTTTCTGTACTTCTAGGTTCTTCCAGCTACTACATTCACAGGAGACAGATGGAGAAAATCGAAGAAAAAATTAACAATATGTGCATAGTGTATGTGTTTGTTGTTAGTCATGTCTGACTCCTTGCAACCCCATGGACTGTAGTTCACCAGGCTCCTCTTTCTCTGGAATTCTCCAGGCAAGAACACTGGATTGGGATGCCACATGGTAGAGAACTAGAAATATTGAATAACTCACCGAAATGAACAAAACTCCTACCTTAAATACAATTTTAAAGAGAAAAGAGGATGTTCGGAGTTGTTTGGTACTTCAAAGAGAAAGAAGGCAATTCACATGGAGATGAAAAGAAAAAAAAAAGTTTGGTAGACAAATGCTTGCCAAGTCCTGCAGAGATATTGGGACAAAGAGTGTACTCTGACCTCTAGGCCTTACCAAATTTCCCTCACCACACTTAGCCCTCAGTTTTTGCAGATATCTTTGTTAGTTTGGTAAAGAATTTGCCTGCAATGCAGGAGATGCCAGTTTGATTCCTGGGTTGGAGAGATCCACTGGAGAAGGGATATACTACCCACCTCAATATTTTTGGGCTTCCCTTATGGCTCAGCTGGTAAAGAATCTGCCTACAATATGGGAGACCTGGGTTCAGTCTCTGGGTTGGGAAGATCCCCTGGAGAAGGAAAAGGCTACCCATTCCAGTTGTCTGGCCTGGAGAATTCCATCCACTGTATAGTCCATAGGGTCGCAAAGAGTTGGATAGGACTGAATTTCACTTTCATTTTTAGCCCCATTCTGGCAGTAAGCCCTTTATCTAAATTCTTTTAGGTAGTTTCATGGAAAACCAAAGCTTTTTTCTGTGTCTTTTGGGCCTTGATCATTTTCAGATTGAAATAATACACATGTCAAAAAGACATTTGAGGGTGGCAAGTTTTGCTCTCTTACAGAAGATTCTTCTGCAATATAAAATCATATGAAGAGTGTATTTGACTTATCCCAAATTATCTGCTAAACTGAAGAAAGATCAAAACAACTCAGGCAACTAGCAAAGTAACAAACAAGCAAAAAAAAGGGAACTATTAAATTCCAGAGATGATATGTAATAAAAAATTTATATGAGAACATATTTATATTTCCCTTGCTACAGATACAAGACATATCAAAATCCTGTCCCTATGGGAACAAAAATTAATTAATCAGCAGCTCTAATTTAATATTATTTCAGGACTAAATAACATACAAAAATAGATCTGTATTAACCTTTAGCATTTTGTTTTATCAGATAGTATTGAAACTGAACAGGACCCTGTGGGATTCCTGGGCAAGGAAACCTTTCTGTGTATCATATTCCTTTTCGTGTCAAGAACAGACCCCAGTCTACATGACCCTCCCTGAGGTCCAGTGTTCAGTTCAGTTCAGTCGCTCAGTCATGTCAAACTCTTTGCAACCCCATGAACTGTAGCATGCCAGGCCTCCCTGTCCATCACCAACTCCCAGAGTTTACCCAAACTCATGTCCATTGAGTCAGTGATTCCATCCAACCATCTCATCCTCTGTTGTCACCTTCTCCTCCTGCCCTCAATCTTTCCCAGCATCAAGGTCTTTCAAATGAGTCAGCTCTTTGCATCAGGCGGCCAAAGTGTTGGAGTTTCAACTTCAATATCAGTCCTTCCAATGAACACTTAGGATTGGTCCCCTTTAGGAGGGACTGGTTGGATCTCCTTGCAGTTCAAGGGACTCTCAAGAGTCTTCTCCAACACCACAGTTCAAAGCATCAATTCTTCTGTGCTCAGCTTTCTTTATAAGTCTGATTCTCACATCCATACATGACTACTGGAAAAAACATAGCTTGACTAGATGGACCTTTGTTGACAAAGTAATGTCTCTGTTTTTTAATATGCTGTCTAGGTTGGTCATGACTTTCCTTCCAAGGAGTAAGGGTCTTTTAATTTCATGGCTGAAGTGACCATCTGCAGTGATTTTGGAGCCCAAGAAAGTACAGTCAGCCACTGTTTTCACTGTTTCCCCATCTATTTCCCATGAAGTGATGGGACCGGAAGCCATTATCTTAGTTTTCTGAATGTTGAGCTTTAAGCCAACTTTTTCACTCTCCTCTTTCACTTTCATCAAGAGGCTCTTTATGTCTTCTTCACTTTCTACTATAAGGGTGGTGTCATCTGCATATCTGAGGTTGTTGATATTTCTCCCAACAATCTTGATTCCAGTTTGTGCTTCTTCCAGCCCAGTGTTTCTCATGATGTACTCTGCATATAAGTTAAATAGGCAAGGTGGCAATATACAGCCTTTATGTACTCCTTTTCCTATTTGGAACCAGTCTGTTGTTCCACGTCCAGTTCTAACTGTTGCTTCCTGACCTGCATACATGTTTCTCAAGAGGCAGGTCAGGTGGTCTGGTATTCCCATCTCTTTCAGAATTTTCCACAGTTTATTGTGATCCACACAGTCAAAGGCTTTGGCATAGTCAATAAAGCAGAAATAGATGTTTTCCTGGAACTCTCTTGCTTTTTGCATGATCCAGCAGATATTGGCAATTTGATCTCTGGTTCCTTTGCCTTTTCTAAAACCAGCTTGAACATCTGGAATTTCACAGTTCATATATTGCTGAAGCCTGGCTTGGAGACTTTTGAGCATTACTATACTAGCGTGTGAGATGAGTGCAATTGTGTGGTAGTTTGAGCATTCTTTGGCATTACCTTTCTTTGGGATTGGAATAAAAACTGAGCTTTTCCAGTCCTGTGGCCACTGCTGAGTTTTCCAAATTAGCTGACATATTGAGTGCATGCAGATTCAAATGGTTGCTAATCAGGGAAGGTGGGGATGAAGAGATAAAGGAGGAACAGCCAAGAAACAACAGTGCGGCCTTGGGGCAAGGTCCTGGTTTTACCTCAAGTGATACATTTGATATTCATTTAGTCTTTGTAACTGCTAAATATATTCCCCTAGGTTTTCAAATTTTCTGTCTCAAAAATGACACAATGATCTCAGGTAGTTTTTGAGGCAAACCATTCAATATCACAGTAATCCAAGTCTATGCCCCAGTCGCTAATGCAAAGAGGCTGAAGTTGAACAATTCTAAGAAGACTTACATTTCTTCTTGAACTAATAGACAAAAAAGATGTGCTTTTCATCATATAAGATGGTAATACAAAAGTATGAAGTCAAGACATACCCTGAGTAACATACAAGTTTGGCCTTGAAGTACAAAATGAAGCAGGGAAAGGCTAACAGACTTTTGCCAAGAGACCACACTGTTTATATCAAACACCCTCTCACAACAACACAAGAGAAAACTCTACACATGGACATCACCATATGGTCAATACCAAAATCAGATTGATTATATTCTCTGCAGTCAAAGATGGAGAACTTTTATACAGTCAGTAAAAAAAAAAGGCCATGGGCTGACTGTGACTCGGATCATAAACTCATTGCAAAATTCAGACTTAAATTTAAGAAAGTAAGAAAACCACTAGGCCACTCAGGTATGAACTAAATCAAGTCTCTTATGATTATACAGTTCAGTTCAGTTCAGTTCAGTCACTCAGTCATGTCCAACTCTTTGCGACCCCATGAATTGCAGCACGCCAGACCTCCCTGTCCATCACCATCTCCCGGAGTTCACTCAAACTCACGTTCATCGAGTTGGTGATGCCATCCAGTGATCTCATCCTCTGTCCTCCCCTTCTCCTCCTGCCTCCAATCCGTCCCAGCATCAGAATCTTTTCCAATGAGTCAACTCTTGTCATGAGGTGGCCAAAGTACTGGAGTGTCAGCTTTAGCATCATTCCTTCCAAAGAACACCCAGGGCTGATCTTCAGAATGGACTGGTTGGAGATCCTTGCAGTCCAAGGGACTCTCAAGAGTCTTCTCCAACACCACAGTTCAAAAACATCAATTCTTCAGTGCTAGTAGAGGTGAACAACAGATTCAGGGATTAGGTCCAATAGAGCACCTGAAGAACTGTGGAGGGAGGTTCATAGCATTTTACAGGAGGCAGTGATCAAAACCATCCCCAAGAAAAAGAAATGCAAAAGGGCAAAATGGTTGTCTGAGGAGGCCTTACAAAGAGCTGAGAAAAGAAGAGACGTGAAAGGCAAAGAAAAAAAAGAAAGAAATAACCATCTGAATCAGAGTTCCAAATAATTGCAAAGAGAGATAAGAAAGCCTTCCTAAGTGAACAATGCAAAGAAATGGAGGACAACAATAGATTGGGAAAGACTAGAGCTCTCTTCAAGAAAATTAGAGATAACAAGGGAACATTTCATGCAAAATGGGCACAATAAACAACAGAAACAGTATGGACCTAAGAAAAGCAGAATATATTAAGAGGTGGCAAGAATACACAGAAAAACTACAAAAATGATCTTAATGACCTAGATAACCACGATGTTGTGATCACTAACCTAGAGCCAGATATCCTGGAGTTGAAAATCTAGTGGGCCTTAGGAAATATTACTACAAATCTAGTGGAGGTGATGGAATACCAGCTGATCTATTTCAAATCCAAAAAGATGATGCTGTTGAAGTGTTGCACTCAATATGCCAGCAAATTTAGAAATCTCAGCAGTGGCCATAGAGCTGGAAAAGGTAGAATTTAATTCCATTCCCAAAGAAGAGCAATGCCAGGAATGTTCAACCTACCACACAATTGTACTCATTTCACACACTAGCAAAGCAATGCTCAGAATCCTCCAAACTAGGCTTCAATAATATGGGAACTGAGAAATTCCAGATGTTCAAACTGTATTTAGAAAAGGCAGAGGAACCAGAAATTTAATTGCCAACATCAATTGGATCATAGAAAAAGTGAAATTTTCAGAAAAACTTCTACTTCTGCTTCATTGAGTATGCTAAAACCTTTGACTGTGTGGATCACAATAAACGGTGGAAAATTCTTAAAGGGATGGGAATACCAGAACACCTTACCTTCCTCCTAAGAAATCTGTATACAGGTCAAGAAGCAACAGTTAGAACCAGACATGGAACAAGGAACTGGTTCAAAATTGGGAAAGGAGTATGTCAAGGCTGTATGCTGTCATCCTATTTATTTAACTTATATGGTTTTCCCTGGTGGCTCAGAGGATAAAGAATCTTCCTGAAATGTGGGAGACCCGTGTGTGATCCCTGAGTCAGGAGCATCCTCTGAAGAAGGGAATGACAACTCACTGGAGTATTCTTGCCTGGAGAATCCAATGGACAAATGAGATTGGCAGGCTATAGTCCATGGAGTCTCAAAGAGTTGGACCCAACAGAAAAACTAAGGTTTTCATTTTCATGCAGAGTAAGTCATGCAAAATGCTGGACTGGATGACAACCTCAGATATGCAGATAACACCATCTTTATGGCAGAAAGTGAAGAGGAACTAGAAAGTCTCTTGATGAAGGTGAAAGAGAAGAAAGAAAAAGCTGGCTTAAAACTCAACTTTCAAAAAATGAAAATCATGGCATCTGGTCCCATTAGTTCATGGCAAATAGATGGGGAAACAATGGAAACAGTGACAGGAGTTATTTTTTTCCTCAGCTCCAAAATCACTACACTTGGTGACTGCAGCCATGAAATTAAAAGCTGCTTGCTCCTTGGAAGAAAAGTTATGACAAATCTAGACAGCATATTAAAAGGCAGAGGCATTCCTTTGCTGACAAACATGAGTGTGAAGTCATTCAGTCGTGTCCAACTTTTTGTGATCCCATGGACTGTAGCCTACCAGGCTCCTCCGTTCATGGGATTTTCCAGGCAAGAATATTGGAGTGGGTTGCCATTTAATAGTCAAAAGTATGGTTTTTCCAGTAGTCATGTGCAGATATGAGAGTTGGATCATAAAGAAGGTGAGCATTGAAGAGCTGATGCTTTTGATCTGCAGTGCTGGAGAAGACTCTTGAGAGTCCCTTGGACAACAAGGTTATCAAATCAGTGAATCCTAAAGGAAATCAACCCTGAATATTCATCAGGGACTGATGCTGAAGCTGAAGCTCCAATACTTTGGCCACCCATTGTGAAGAGCTGACTCATTAGAAAAGACCTTCATGTTGCGTGAGATGAGGGCCAGAGGTGAAGAGCACGACAGAGGATGAGAAGGTTAGATTACATCAAGTCAAAGGACATCAGTTTGAGAAAACTCAGCGAGATGGTGAAGGACAGGGAAGGCTCAGGTGTTATAGCCCATGGGGTCACAAAGAGTCAGAGATGACTGAGCCGCTGAACAACAATACATATAACAATATCTTCCCTGGTGGCTCAGAGTTAAAGAATCTGCCTGCAATCTGGGAGACCTGGGTTCTATCCCTGGATTGGGAAGATCCCCTGGAGAAGGAAATGGCAACCCACTCCAGTATTCTTGCCTGGAGAATCCCATGGACGGAGGAGCCTGGTGGGCAACAGTCCATGGGGTCACAAAGAGTTGGACATGACTGAGCGACTTCACTTCACTTCACTTCACTTCAGATGGTAAATACTCCATCTGCAATGCTGGAGACCCCAATTCAATGCCTGGGTCAGGAACAGTCCCCTAGAGAAGGAAATGGCAACCTACTCCAGTATTCTTGCTTGGAGAATTCCATGGACAGAGGAGCTTGGTGGGCTATAGTTCATGGGGTTACAAAGAGTTGGACATGACTAAGCTGCTGACAGTTAAAAAATTGAGCTCTTTACAGGACCAAAACCCAACAAATGGAAAGTGTTGTTATTTTTCATTCCAGTGAAGACCACCTAAGGCCAGGTTAAAGGAACCAAAAAAGCCCATCAAGAGATTACCTGAGACTAAAATAAAGGACTACAGGTTAAAAAAAAAAAAAAAAAAGTACACACAAGCCCTAATTTTGTCAGCAACTCCACTCTTGAACCATTATAAAATTCCTTACCAAATCCTCCAGGTAAGGACAAGCCATTTTGTGGGGCATGAGCCTGTCCTGTCCCCCTTTGCCTGGTAATGTAATAAAGCTATTCATTAGAGAAGATTTTTGACAGTCCCTTGGAATGCAAGGAGATCAAACCAGTCAATACTGAAGGAAGTCAGTCCTGAATATTCATTGGAAGGACTTATGCAGAAGCTGAAACTCCAATACTTTGGCCACCTGATGCAAAAAATTGACCAATGGAAAATGACCCTGATGCTGGGAAAGATTGAAGGCAGGAGGAGAAGGGGATAACAGATGATGAAATGGCTGTATGGCATCATTGACTTGATGGACATGAGTTTGAGCAAGCTCCAGGAGTTGGTGAGGGACAGGGACGCCTGCAGTTCATGAGGCCACAGAGTTAGACATGGCTGAACAACTAAACTGAAATGAACTTTAGACTTCACCCCAAACTCTGTCTCTGAAATTTTGATTTGACATCAATACATGAGGCTGAGTTTTCAGCATCACTATCAGAGTTTGTTCATATGAAAATAAGAATAAGCTATCCTAATGGGTAGTGGCAGAAGCAACTCAAAGAATTTTTTTTTTTTTAATTTAGAACTAACTGAATAAACCAGAATTTTTGGATTGATATAGCAAATGCTCCATTTCAACAGCATGATAAATAATAAATAAGTTATTAAAATAGCACTGATCACATCTCTTCATCTGACTTCATAACAGAAGAGAAAAGGACATAAGGCTAATGACTTACAGGAAATTTAAAACTCCTAAAAAGAAAATAGATTGTATAAATGAGTTACAGTGTTACAAATCTGTAGAACTTACAGCCATGTGGGAAATCAATAAGACCAGTTATTTAGACAGATTTAAAGGGCCCTTGCAGGGCCCCTGTCAGCAACTAGAGTAAATTAGCAGTTCAAGTATAGGTATTACAAAAAGTAACTCCTGCCCTCAAGTTTCTGTATATTGCCTGCTAAGAAGAGCAGAGGGTGAATCCCTTACTCAACGGCAAATGAGAAGGTGAAAAGTGAGACGAAAATGAGCTCTTGAAAGCTTCATATTTAATTCAAAACTGAATTTATTGATCTTTTTTTTTCCCAGTAAGTTCTTTAAAACCTCTAATCTAGTCTTTACAGGGCCCGTGAGAGATATTATTTTGGCAGGAATGTATCTTCCTTGGAATTTGCTTTAATCCTTTATTAAATCCAAAATACAAAGTAAAACCCAGCAGATATAAACATCTAAAATAGCAAAGAAATAAATACTTTGTGTCAAAGGAATAATAAAAGAAATTTACTCTTATGAAGTTTTGCTTTGCCTTAAAGTTTAAGCAACAGAAAGCAAGGGTTTAAAGAAAATGAATTATCAAGAGGGATTTACACATGTGTCTTCCAATTATAAATGCCTGGGAAAACAATGATGTGGGAGTAAATTTAAATGCATTTTAGGAAAAAAGTAACATGAGTGTCTTTGAAACATTTGTGGAAATATTAATAAAATATATGCATGCTAAGTCTCTTCAGTCATGTCCAACTCTTTGTGACACTATGTATGGACTGTAGCCCACCAGGCTCCTCTGTCCATGGGATTCTCCAGGTAAGAATATTGGAGTGGGTTGCCATACCCTCCACCAGGGGATCTTCCTAACCCAGGGATAGAACTCGTATCTCTTACCTCTCCTGCATCTTTACAACTAGCATCACCTGGGAAACCCAGAACTCATTACTTAATTATCTTCCCCCTTTTTTTTTTGAGATAATGTCACACATCATGTAAAAGTTTAGGGTATAGAGGATCTATGTAATTTAAAATAATTATTTTGTTTCTCTTTTGTTTTCTTTATTTTAATTAAATCAGTTATGGCTAGAATATTTCAATACAGTATTTGTTGTTGCTGTTTAGGCTCTGGTCATGTCCAACTCTTGTGACTCCATAGACTATAGCCAGCCAGGTTACTTTCTCCAGGGGATTTCCCAGGCAAGAATGCTGGAGTGGGGATCTTTCTGAACCAGAAATCAAACCTGCATTTCCTGCAATGGCAGGTGAATTATTTATGACTGAACCACCAATATAGCATAAATCTATGCAAAGGCAATTATGTATTTTTGGAATATAAATTCTATTTATTCAAAATTTTCATGAGTCATATTTTAGCCAACTGATGTAAACTATTTTCCTCAATTTAAGACAGTTTCTCCCACACAAGCACTTCTTAAATAGAAGAATAAAGATTAAAACTGAAAGAGTCCTTATGCCAAAGAGGCATATTTGGGGGTGGCATTTTCAGCTCTCTTTCATTTTATAAAGGAAGCACTCCAAAAGCAATGAAATTTGGAATATTTCATAGTGAGATGGTATAAAGACCTTGGTTAAAATGTTTGAGGCTGGAAAAAGTTCTGAACATCTTCATTGGCTAAATTTGTATTACCCATAATTGAGACGACCATGTTTGCTTGTTTGTTTTTTTAATTAAACTTTGATAATCTGCCCATATCTGTGATTTTTCTCCTGATTGCAGGACCAGAAATGTGACTGACTCCTCTTTTCTGAAACTAGTAAAGGCCATGCCATCCTCTCAAAGTAACCCACTTACTAATTTATGCTCTTTGTGGCATAAAGTACTTAAAACACATCAGAATCATTCTGAATCAGACAGAAATTAATTAGCACATGTTTAAAGGCACAAGCCATTATAATAGTGTATAAAATGAGAAACTTGAGTATTATGTTGGAAAGTAAGGTTTCATAATGAGCTTCCCCAAAGCATGTCACTTTTACTGGAAGATAATTTTGAGCTAAAGTTTATCCAGACCCTGCAGGTTCAAGACAAACTCTCCCCTTCCCTAAAATACCTAGAATAATTTAAAAATTGGGAATTTTTTCCCAGAAAAAGAGTCATTATGGTTTCCAGAGATACATTTTATCTAAGCAGCCCCTAATATATGCAGGGAAAACATCTAATTATCAGACATCTTCTCTTCTGATCATCCTGTGAATGAACCTTCTATTCTTGGAAACCCCAGGTCCCCTGTCCCATTCCTTAGCCCAGAATGGCATAGGTATCTCATTTTACCTTTCTATCTTTGGACCTCTCATGCATATACGGGTCTCTAACCCTCCCAAAGTGTGGGATTCCTTTGCATAAAAATTTAATTTTGATTTTGTCCTGTTAATCTGTCTCATGTTGATCTAATTCTTTGACCAACCAGAAGGACATAGAAAGACAGAACAAAACTTTCTTCCTCTCCAACCAGAGCAAACTAAGAATTTCAAAATCACATTAATTTGTTTCTTAATCAAGCCACTGATAATGAATGAGATTACTAGTAGATTTAGTTTTAATTCTTCTAAAATATGAAATCATATAATTATATAATATGCCCCTTTTGTGGC
>SJYQ01001058.1:46121-56984 GCA_006410935.1 Redunca redunca
TTCAAAATTACTGTTGATTACTCATTTAAGCATATTTTACATGGCTATCAGAAGATTCAAAACATAATAATATCAGCATAACAGCTGATAATTACATTGTGGAAAAATATATCAGTCCTCTCATGTGGCAAATAGGCTTAAATATTTGAGCAAAATTAACAGGAAAGCTGAGAGCCATCAATATTAAAACTAAATAACATATGACACTGCTATCATTTAGAGATTACTATCCTTTTAATTGAAAATGTTTAAGAGTGAGGAAGGGCTTCCCTGATGCTGTGGTAAAGAATCTGCCTGCCAATGCAGGAGACACTGATTCTATCCCGTCAGGAAGGTCCCCTGAATAAGGAAATAGAAACCCACTCCAGTATTCTTGCCTGGGAAATTCCATGGACAGAGGAACCTGGCAGGCTACAGTCCATTGGGTTTCAAAAAGACTCAGACATGACTTACCAACTAAACAACAACAAAAAGAGTGAGAGTTGTTGAATTAATTAAGCAAGGAGGGAGTTCCCTGGTGGTCTAGTGGTCAAGAACCCGCCTACCAATGCAGGAGACATGGGTTTGACCCCTGGTCTGGGAAGATTCCACATGTCTCAGGGCAACTAAGCCCATGTGCCACAACTACTGAGACCATTTTCTGCAACTACTGAAGCCCGAGAGCCTTAGAGCCCATGCTCTGCAAGAAGAGAAGCCACTACAGCGAGAAACCCATGCGCCACAACAAACAGCAGCCCTCTGCTCGCTCCAACTGGAGAAACCTGGCACACATCAGTGATGACCCAGTGCAGCAATAAATATATAAAATAAAAATTAAAGAAATAAATAAACAAGGAGATCATTAAACTGAGATGACTCTAATCCTATGGTGGCCCATATAAGCAAGCCATCATCTAAGCCTGTAAATGCCTCAAGGTTATGAAATCAGAATGCTAAGGAAAAGTGGAAGTGAAAGTTGCTCAGTCATGTCTGATTCTTTGTGACCCCATGGACTTTATAGTCCATGGAATTCTCCAGGCCAGAACACTGGAGTGGTAGCCTTTCCCTTCTTCGAGGGATCTTCCCAGCCTAGGGATTGTACCCAGGTATCCCACATTGCAGGCAGATTCTTTATCAACTGAGCTATCAGTGAGGCTTGATGCTCAGGGCAGCCAATAACAAACAACTGACTTGAAGCTATCATCAATCAATAATTTTCTTTCTTTGCTTCTCTTTTCTATATGTCTTTCCTTTGACTAGGGCTTCCCAGGAGGCTCAGATAGTAAAGTGTCTGCCCGCAATGTGGAAGACCTGGGTTCTATCCCTGGGTCGGGAAGATCCCCTGGAGAAGGAAATGGCAACCCACTCCAGTACTCTTGCTTGGAAAATTCTATGGAAGGAAGAGCCTGGTAGGCTACAGTCCATGGGGTCGCAAAGTGTCAGACATGACTGAGCGACTTCATTTCACTTTCCTTTGACTCTTATCACAGGAATCATCCTAACCACATCTGGTTTGATGCTGCTGCCTCATTCAATTAATAAATGTTCAAATAAACTCTTAAAATATTTAGTGTGCCTCACTTTATCTTTTAACACTAGCTAGTGTCAACTGCAGATGGTGACTGCAGCCATGAAATTAAAAGACACTTACTCCTTGGAAGGAAAGTTATGACCAACCTAGACAGCATATTCAAAAGCAGAGACATTACTTTGCCAACAAAGGTCTGTCTGGTCAAGGCTATGGTTTTTCCAGTGGTCATGTGTGGATGTGAGAGTTAGACTGTGAAGAAAGCTGAGCACCAAATAATTGATACTTTTGAACAGTGATGTTGGAGAAGACTCTTGAGGGTCCCTTGGACTGCAAGGAGATCCAACCAGTCCATTCTGAAGATCAGCCTTGGGATTTCTTTGGAAGGACTGATGCTAAAGCTGAAACTCCAATACTTTGGCCACCTCATGTGAAGAGTTGACTCATTGGAAAAGACTCTGATGTTAGGAGGGATTGGAGGCAGGAGGAGAAGGGGACAACAGAGGATGAGATAGCTGGATGGCATCACCAACTCTATGGACATGAATTTGAGTAAACTCCGGGAGTTGGTGATGGACAGGGAGGCCTGGCGTGCTGTGATTCATGGGGTTGCAAAGAGTTGGACACGACTGAGTGACTGAACTGAACTGAGTGTCAACTGAAAAATAATTGCACAACTTGAGAGTTAAGTTTTTATCTGGGGCAAATGAGACTTATAACCTGGGAGACAGCGTTTCAAAGAGCTCTGAGAAACTGCTCCAAAGAAGTATGGAGAAGGTCAGAATATATGAGAATCTGGTGAAGGGGGAGTACATGCAATCAAGCACATCTGTTTTGCAGAGGTTCTTGTTAGTCTTGTGAAAGTTTCTGCTAGTCATGTGAAGCAGTTGTCACCGTGAAGGATTTTAGTGTATTTCTAAATATGAGGAGATGCAAGAACTGGGCTCATGAAATCTTTTCCAGAAAATATCTAATTATCTGGAGACCTCTTCTGCCTGTTTTCTCAGAGCACAGAATGCCTCATTCCTCCTTTCAAGAGGTTTTGAAGGTCAGCAGTCATGGTGGCTCATAATTTAATCATTATAGTAGTAAATAGCAAGTGCCAATTTGTAGAAGACACTAACTACCCTTCTATACACAAGAAGGAGACAAGTAGAAAAGAGATAAAGTAAAATAAAACACCCTTGTTCTGTTTAGATATTTATATTTTGAAAGTTTCTCATAAGAAAAAAAGTATAACTATGTGGATATTNATTGATCTACATTTTTTCTATGTGTAGTTATAGAAAATAAAATTTTAATAGTCCGAGGCAATTTAATTTATAGTCAATTTATTTAAGAGTAACTAATACTGTGGAACTCTTAATTTTGGTAGTGGCTTCTCTCTTTGAGATACACATAGGCTGAATTTGTATATCCAGTTTTTATTTCTACTTTCCCACATCCAGTACATTTATGAGAGAAGTTATACTCCATGTGCTTAGTTAAGTGTAAATGCTGAGACTGATGTACGCTTAGACTGAATGATAAATACCTGGACCTATTTGTGTTTTCCTCAAGAAAACAAATTAATATATTTTATGTTCTGAGATGCATATTATGTAAAACATACTCTTTCATGTTATATACCCTCATTTGTCTTCTTTCTTGTTTTACTTGTGGATCACAACATAGACAAAGATCCTTTTATGACTAACCTTCAAATTGACTTTTTCACAATAGATTAGTATCCTTTTCAAAACATTCTGGATTAGGAACTCAAAAAATAAAAAGGAATACTTATTTACACAAGTAATTTGTTAAATAACTGAATTGATTTTATTTCTTCTTTTTGTCTGTATATAGTATGAAGTATTAGGTTCAATGATCAATTCGTGTGTTTATGAAAAAACATAAGAGGATCCAGCATATAAGACAGACACATGGGAAGCTGAGAAATCTGGAATTTCATCATTTCACATAAATTTTGAGGCATCCAGTCAAAACTTTAGAAGATGGTCAACCTACTTTCTGATGTATACCTGTGTATATTTTTTAGAGGGCTTCCCAGGTGGTGCTAGGGGTAAAGGACCTGCCTGCCAATGCAGGAGACATAAGAGACTCAGGTTTGATCCCTGGGGGAGGAAATAGCAACCCACTCCAGTATTCTTGCCTGGAGAATCCCATAGACAGAGGAGCCTGGTGGGCTACACTCCATAGGGTTGCAAAGAGCCAGACACGACTGAAGTGACTTAGCATGTATGCATGCATATTTTTAGAGCTATTACTCAGAATGTTGGGAATGGGAAGAAGAGTTCCAGTAATCCATTTTATAGCATGGTTTCCAGATGATGTTTATGTACACTCAAGTCAGTGTCTTGGTGACTTCATTGGAACTGTGGCCAAGAAATGTTATATAATTTCTTCAAAGCTAAGTGGTCAGTCAATGACAGAGATATGATTTTAAAAACTGAGTCTTTTACCTCTTGCTAATATTCTGGTGCTCTTCCTCCTATACCACACTCATGTTTTCCACTAGATTTCTCTAGAATTTCTACTAAAAAAATCACACGTATGCTTGCCAAATTCAAAACTCATAAGACATATGAATATTAAAAAATAAGAATTGCACTCATAATGTTTTAAAAAAAGAAATAAAAATAATGTATAAAGAAATAACCTAATTTAAAATTGTTTCAATGGAATACCACCACAGCACTGGTGGTATACCAGTGAGCATAGTTGCCTTCCACTGGAATGCTGTGCTGGCCTGTGTTCAGTCACTCAGTCATGTCTGACTCTTTGTGACCACGTGGATGTAGCCTGACAGGTCCTTTGTCAATGGGGATTCTTCAGGCAAGGATACTGGAGTAGGTTACCATACCCTCCTCCAGGGGATCTTCCCAACCAAGCGATGGAACCCAGGTCTCCCACACTGCAGGTGGATTCTTTATCATTTGAGTCACAAGAGAAGCCAATGGTATATTCTGTGCTTAATATGGCAATTCTGGGAACCTTATCAGGACTATGACTTTCAAAGTGTGTGCAACCAGTCCATACATGTGTCTATACTAAACATATCTGAGAATTCCACATAGGTCACAAAATTACAAATTGAAAAGGACTAATCTGGTTTTCTGTTTTATAAAAATAAATTCAGGAACCACTTCAATTTAACATAAAGTTACTATGGGACTTTTTTTTTTTTTTTTTTTTTCCTNCTCGCATATCCTTTTATTTAGAAAAAAAAAGTTAAGCATGTCTCTGCTCCATTTTTTTTTTTTAAGAAATAAAGTGATTTCATTTGGAAAATCAGCAGACATTTCCATTTACAATAAAGGTACTAACATATAATTTATTTTACATCAATATTACAAGCTGAATACAGACCACAGCATCAGAAATGTGTTTGAAAGCTCTTTCTAAAGGCACTGAGAAAACAGGACAAAAAGTTACACCATAGTGTATTCATTTAGAAAAACTCAACAAGCCTGCCTAGTTATTTAAAACCTTTTTCATCCAGTAGAAACTGCAAAAATATAAAATATAATTTGTGTTTATCTCCTCCCTTTCATCTCATTCAGTTCAGTTCAGTCGCTCAGTCGTGTCCGACTCTTTGCAACCCCACGAATCGCAGCACGCCAGGCCTCCCTGTCCATCACCAACTCCCGGAGTTCACTCAGACTCACGCCCATCGAGTCAGTGATGCCATCCAGCCATCTCATCCTCGGTCGTCCCCTTCTCCTCCTGCCCCCAATCCCTCCCAGCATCAGAGTCTTTTCCAATGAGTCAACTCTTCGCATGAGGTAGCCAAAGTATTGGAGTTTCTGCTTTAGCATCATTCCCTCCAAAGAAATCCCAAGGCTGATCTTCTTCAGAATGGACTGGTTGGATCTCCTTGCAATCCAAGGGACTCTCAAGAGTCTTCAACACCACAGTTCAAAAGCATCAATTCTTTGGCACTCAGCTTTCTTCACAGTTCATCTCATTACTATATCATATTTTATTTTTTATATTTTTCAGCTATAAAAGTCTTAGCATTATAATTTAACAGAACAAAAAGTGAATTTGATGTAGTATAAAAGGAGGTGCAGTTGGAAATTCTGGAAATTGCAAATATTATTCTAAGGCTTTTTGACTTTTCTCTCAAAATGGTAGACCATTTTTAAGCTGCTATTTTCTCTCCCCCATACTCCATCCTTCTCTTTGAGATCATTCTATTATTCTAGTAGCAACATATAAGAAGAGTTTGGAAACATAGATTGTGAAAATTTAAACAGATTAGTAGAAATTATATATAAATAAATTTTATTGTCTCATCACCATAAAAATCATGGTCAAAATTCCCTATAAGAGAGTAAAGAATTTGAAACCTATTGATTGTGAAGAACTTGAAGAAAGTTGGAATAGCAAACTCATTTTTATGTCACAGAAAGTCAGAGCACAATACTTAATCTTTCACTTGTCTTCTATCACTCTTCAACAATGCTTAAGTATATGTGGTAACCAAAAACACTCAATCTGATCATATGTGCTTATTTAAAACCACATGAGCATCTTTTCATGTGTTTGTTAGCCATCTGTATGTCTTCTTTGAAGAAATGTCTATTTAGTTCTTTGGCGCATTTTTTGATTGGGTCATTTATTTTTCTGGAATTGAGCTGCAGGAGTTGCTTGTATATTTTTGAGATTAATTGTTTATCAGTTGCTTCATTTGCTTTTATTTTCTCCCATTTTTTGATTGGGTCATTTATTTTTCTGGAATTGAGCTGCAGGAGTTGCTTGTATATTTTTGAGATTAATTGTTTATCAGTTGCTTCATTTGCTCTTATTTTCTCCCTTGCTTATAGTTTCCTTTGTTGTGCAGAAGCTTTTAATTTTTATTAGATCCCATTTGTTTATTTTTGCTTTTATTTCCAATATTCTGGGAGATGGGTGATAGAGGATCCTGCTGTGATTTACGTCAGAGACTGTTTTGCCTATGTTCTCCTCTAAGAGTTTTATAGTTTCTGGTCAACATCATTCATTATCAGATTATCAAATCAAAACCGCAATGATGTACCATTTCATTCCAGTCAGAATGGCTGCGATTCGAAAGTCTACAAGCAATAAATGCTGGAGAGGGTGTGGAGAAATGAGAACCCTCTTACACTGTTTGTGGGAATGCAAACTAGTACAGCCACTATGGATAACAGTGTGGAGATTCCTTAAAAAACTGGAAATAGAACTGCTTTATGACCCAGCAATCCCACTGCTGGACATACATACCAAGGAAACCAGAAGTGAAAGAGACACGTGTACCTCAATGTTCACTGTAGCACTGTTTATAATAGCCAGGACATGGAAGCAACCTAGCTGTCCATCAGCAGATGAATGGATAAGAAAGCTGTGTTACATATACATAATGGAGTATTACTCAGCCATTAAAAAGAATACATTTGAATCAGTTCTAATGAGGTGGATGAAACTGGAGCCAATTATACAGAGTGAAGTAAGCCAGAAAGAAAAACACCAATACAGTATACTAACACATATATATGGAGTTTAGAAAGATAGTAATGATAACTCAGTATGCAAGAAAGCAAAAGAGACACAGATGTATAGAACAGTCTTCTGGACTCTGTGGGAGAGGAAGAGGGTGGGATGATTTGGGAGAATGGCATTGAAACATGTATGATATCATATATGAAATGAATCGCCAGTCCAGGTTCGATACATGATACTGGATGCTTGGGGCTGGTGCACTGGGATGACCCAGAGGGATGGTATGAGGAAGGAGGATGGAGGGGGGTTCAGGATGGGGAACACGTGTATACCTGTGGCAGATTCATGTTGATGTATGGCAAAACCAATACAATATTGTAAAGTAATTAACTTCCAATTAAAATAAATAAATTTATATTAAAAAATAAAACCACATGAAATAGAAGTGAACTCATTATATTGATCTTTATACACCATAGTTGTTATTATAATATTTAATCTATAAATTACATTTTCAGTAAAATGCATTTAAAGTCTATTTTTAAATGCATAGAATTTGTTTTCCTGTAAACATATTTTCTCCTGTCCCAACCTTGCCTTATTCACCTATCTCTGGCTGTCTTTGGCTTTCATGGGAGCATTGTTACTATATTATAAATATGTTAAATAATAAAACATATGACTATGTCTGACAAAAGACAAATACTAACACTAAAAATCATATCCAAAACCAACTTTTATGTTAACCTTTAAATATCAGGCAATGTGTTGGCCAATTTACCTGCATTATCCTATCCAGTGTTTTAGCAGAGTAGAACAGAACATATTTTAATTTCAAAGACTAAGCATGAAAACAGGTGCGCTTAATTGAAATCAATGCTGTAACACATGTGACACTTGACTAAAATGATTAGCATTTACCCAATAAAGTTTTCAAATGTCTTCAGTTTTTCTTATTAAGCCTATTTTTATTACAAGTGAAAGTTTTTAAAAGCAGCACCATTTAGATAATTTGTCATTTATAGGGGACCATAATTACTTACATGTTAATGTCATATTACATTTGTATAATGACTTAAATCCCATTTTATTTAGGAACATTGGGTTGAAACATACAAGAATAAAGGGCAAGTTTGAATACACATTTACTTAAAAATCAATAATAAATACACTAGGTGTTTTCTTCCATGCAGTGCCTTTCCAGAATGGAGAGTTCACTGCACTTCACTAACATTTTCTCTTTTCTTTCTTTCTTAGCTGTGGCATGTGAAAGCCAGTTCCCTGACCAGGGATCGACCCCAGCCCCCTGCACTGGGAATTCAGAATTATAGCCACTAGACCACCAGGGAAGTCCCACTTCACTAACAATTTCTTACAGCAATTAGATATTCTAGAGCTTGGTGCCTCAGTTATTTTGCTTTTGGCCTATATCTAGTTTATGACTGCAGAAAGAGAAGTGACTACCAAAAAGCTTAATTGACAAGCACAAAGATACAGTAATGTGAAAAGTTTCCAGAACTTGAATATTATACCCCATAAGGATCGAGAACAAGGATAATAAAAGGCTGTTAATAAACGTTCTGTATTTGCAGACAACTCTTAATTACTCCTACTAATGAATGGCAATAGTGTGATAATAAGTGTATCAGGAAGCATTCATATATGGTTTTGGAATGCCATTCCTTATAGCAAGTTAGCATTCCTAATTATGTTTCAGTAGGTAAGACTTAAGAATTCATTTGTACTGTGTAACACTACAAATCAGTTTGTAGTGTCAGGAGACGGAGGTTGAGAAGGATCATGAAGGATAGGAAGTCAATAACCTAAACTCCAACTTTTGCTGTGAGCATGACATAAAGAAAGATTGTCTAAATGTTATCTCTGGGCAACACAGATTCCCATGATGATTAGTAATGGGGTGTGTGAACATATGGAGTTTATTTCATTCTTAAAAAATTTCTGCAGTTATTATTAAATTTATCCCTAAGTCACCTGATGCAAAGACCTGACTCATAAAAGACCCTGATGCTGGGAAACATTGATGGCAACAAGAGAAGGGAGATAAAACGTTTGGATTGTATCACTGGCTCAATGGGCATGAATTTGACCAAATTCCAGAGACAGTGATAGACAGAGGAGCCTGGCATGCTACAGTCAATGGGGTTGCAAAGAGTTCGACACAACTTGGAACAATTACAGTTTTCATGCTTATATTTTAAATGCAGTTTCTTCTTCCACTACACTTCTTGAAAATTTATAGCTTTTGTACAGAAAAGTTCATAATTATTATATAATAATTTTGTCCTCAGTCTGATTACTACATGAGTTTTATTACTCCCAATGATTTTTCTAATGAATTTTCTGTTTCTAAGCATAAAATAACATCAATTACAAATCATGACCCTGTTGTCTTCTCCCTTCTAATATTTCATATTTTTTATTTTTTTCTCTAATTGCATGACTATCATTTCCATAAATTATAATATGATATGTATAAGCTATTTTCTTATTGCTTCAACATCAGTGGGAATGTTTCATCATAAAACCTTAATTCAATTTTTTTTATTACATTATAGCCTACATTCAGATACATGCAGGAATCAAAAGTTATGTATTTTCCAGACACACCCCACAGCAAGATAATCATTGTCTTAAAATCATTGTCAAAAAGCAGAGTTTTGTTATTCACTTTTATGTAAATATGATATGCTGCTTATTGTGCCTGGCTTCTTTCAACAAACAAAAATTTCTTGAACGCTTTTGTGAGTAGGTATGCTATTGTTTTGGTTCAGTCACTGAATAGCATCCTACTCTTTGCAACCATGGACTGCAGCGCATCAGACTCCTCTGTCCTCCACCATCTGCCAGAGCTTGTTCAAATTCACGTCCAGTGAGTCCGTGATGCTATCTAATATCTCATCTTCTGGAGCGCCTTTCTCTTTTTGCTTTAAGAGGTTTCTTCAGCACCAGGGTCTTTTCCAATGAGTCGGCTCGTGACATCAGGTGGCCAAGGTATTGGAACTTCAACTTCAGCATCAGTCCTTCCAATGAATATTCAGGACTGATTTCCTTTAGGATGGACCGGTTGGATCTCATTTCAGTCCAAGGGACTCTCAAGAATCTTCTCCGACACTACAATTCAAAAGCATCAATTCTTCAGCGCTTAGCTTTCTTTACAGTCCAACTCTCACATCCATTAGTATTCCAGTATGTGGATATGGATACTTGGTTTGTTGAGCTATTATGAATAAAGAATTCAGGGACATTCTAATGCATGTTATTGTGATGCATATGTATGCACGTACATGATCATTTGCTGTGAATAGTGAGTATTATTTCATCTTTTTCTTTCTCAAAAAAAAAATTAACCTCTTCTTTCTTTGCAGATTAGCATTTCAGTTACTGTGTTGTATATTACTATGTGATAGTACTGTTGAGTCATTCAGGTTTTCAGGGTGGAAACTTTCAGCAGTTCTCCACTTTCCATGATGCTTGATGTAGGACTTCATTAGATACTGTACTCATTATCAGTGTAAACAAGTTGCCTTCTATCCCTAATTTGCTAACAATTTTATCATGAAATAATATGGAAGTTATAAAATATTTTCTGTAGCTATGAAGATGATGTGATTTCCAACTCTTTTTGCTATAATGCAGTGAATTAAATCACTCTTGCATTCCTAGTAATATAATAAACCACATTTAAAAAATATACTGGTGAATTTAACTTACTATTATTTGTTTAGAGTTTTTGCAACTTTGTTTATGCAATAGATTGGAATCATATTTCTTTATTGTAATATTTTTATCAGGTTTTGGTACCAAGTATATATTGGGTTCGTAAAATGCATAGCAATTCCTATTATTCTTCTAGAGGAATTTGTCCAAGAATT
>SJYQ01001059.1:7477-23714 GCA_006410935.1 Redunca redunca
TGGAGGGCAATTACTAATAGCTCCAGCAAGAATGAAGTGACTGGGCCGAAGTTGAAATGCTGCCTGGATGTGTGGATATGTCTGGTATCGAAAGTAAAGTCTGATGCTATAAAGAACAATATTGAATAAGAACCTGGAATGTTCGGTCCATGAATCAAGGTAGATTGTATGTGGTCAAGCAGGAGATTGCAAGAGTGAACACTGACATCTTAGGAATCAGACAGCTTACTAAAAAGCAAAGATAATCACTTTTCCAACAAAGGTCTGTATAGTCAATACTTTGGTTTTTCCAGTAGTCATGTATGAATGTGAGAGTTGGACCATAAAGTAGGCTGAGCATTGAAAAACTGATGCTTTCGAATTATGGTGCCTGAGAGTCTCTTGGACAGCAAGGAGACCAAACCAGTCAATCCTGAAGGAAATCAACCCTAAATATTCATTGGAAGGACTGTTGCTGAAGCTAAAGCTCCAATACTTTGGCCATTTGATGTGAAAAGCCAACTCATTAGAAAAGACCCTGATGCTGGAAAAGACTGAGGGCAGGAGAAGTGGGGCAGCAGAAGATGAGCTATTAGATAGTATCACTGACTCAGTGGATATGAATTTGAGCAAACTCCTGGAGATAGTGGAGGTCAGAGGAACCTGGTGTGCTATAGTCCATGGGGTCACAAAGAGTCAGACAGGACTTAGTGGCTGAACAACAACACAATATGTGGTCTTTGAGTCTGGTTTTTTTTTTGCCTTTGCATGAAAAAAGAAGTCCAACCTACCATGAAGTTTTCAAAGTTCATTCATCTCACAGCTTGTGTCAATACTTGATCCCTTAAATCATGTTCCATTAATTGGACATAGCACATTTTGTTTGTCCAATCATTAACTGATGAACTTGGTTCCATCTTGAGCTATTATGAATAATGCTGCTGTGAACACGATTGAGTGTGTGGCCCTACAATTTTAACTGCCTGGGAATGAAATTGTTGGGTCATATGACTCTATGTTTAACATTTTGAGGACCTGTGGAACTGTTTTCCAAAGTAGCTGTGACACTCTGCATTCTCACCAGCAATGTCAAAGGGTTCCAATTTCTCCACATCCTGGTCACCACTTGTTATTGTCCATCTTTTTTATTTTTGCATGCCAGCAGATGTGAAGTGATATCTCATTGTGGTTTGAGTTGCATTTCCCTAACAACTAATGATATTGGGCTGTTTTTCCTATGTCTAACACCCATTTGTATGACTATCTGGGCTTTCAATTTTATTCCATTAATCTCTATGTCTGTCCTTATACTAGTATCATAATTGCAATTCCAAAACTGTAAAGTGAACTATGTTGAAGACCTTCTTATTCCCAAATTACTTGATAATTCAAGACACATCAGTCTGGATTTTCTTTCATACCTTTTTGAAAAAGAAGCCTTTGCATCAAAATCTTCGATCTAAAAATAACTAAATTACATGCATAAATCTAAATTTATTTACTTATTTAAATATTTACTGGTGTATAGCTGCTGGCTGCCCAGGTGGCTCAGTGCTAAAGAATCCACCTGCCAATGCAGGATCTTTCAGTCCCTGGGATGGAAAGATTCCCTGGAGGAGGAATTTTTTTTTCTGGGAAATCTCATGGACAGAGGAACACGGAGGACTACAGTCCATGGAGTTGCAAAGAGTTGGACACAACTGGGTGACTGAGCACACACATAGTTGCTTTACAATGTTGTATTAGTTTCTGCTATACAGTAAAGTGAATCAGTTATACGTATACATATATCCCTTCTTTTTTAGATTTCCCTCCCATTTAGTTCACCACAGAGCACTGAGTAGAGAGAGTTTCCTGTGCTATATAGTAGGTTCTCATTAGCTATCCATTTTATACATAGTAGTGTATATGTTGTTTAGATGCTAAGTCATGTCCAGCTCTTTTGCGAGTCCGTGGACTATAACCCACCAGGCTCCTCTGTCCATGTAATTCTCCAGGCAAGAACACTGGCTGTTGCTGTGTTGTGTTAGTCGCTCAGTCGTGTCCGACTCTTTGCAGCCCCATGGACTGGAATCCTCCAGGCTCCTCCGTCCATGGGATTCTCCAGGCAAGAATACTGGAATGGGTTGTTATTTCCTTCTCCAGAGGATCTTCCCAACCCAGGGATGGAACCTGTGTCTCCTGCATGACAGGCACATTCTTTTACTGCTGAGCCAGCAGGGAAGCCCTGAGCCACTTGGGAAGTACTGTATATGCATAAATCTAAATTTAAATGCTCACCTACATGAGCCTTTTATATAATTCTACTTTTATGTTGATGATAATGGGCTTTGGCAATCTCTCGTGTATTCTGTGAAGCAGTTAAAAAGTCAATTATGAATTGAGACATTCAATTTCTCATTCTTACAATGCTGAATATTAATTTAGAACCTAGTGTTCAGCTTCTAGCAAAAGCCTTCAAGTTATTAAGTTTAAAAAGTATTTTTTTGTTATACCTTGTAAAATTAGACAAACAGTTTAAAAGGTCTCTAAGTGTAAGGATTCTTAGAAATGAAAAATCTCTTTTTTAGGCAATAGAACCTCTTGATTTTGTATTTCTGTTATTGAAAATCTTAAAGGGAAAAAAAAGTTTAAAAATATTTCCAAGGAAAAAATTCTGTGGTAGCAAGGTGAAACTTTCATGCTGAGGAAAGAAATAATCTTCTTGGATTGACATAGACAGTTGTATTTGGTTCTGTAGCTCATAAAGAAAGTTGGATTTTTTTCCCCGTGAGTAAAATAGATCACAACCTCTTTCCTGGTCTTGACGAAGGAGGGCCGTGGCACAAGGTTTCTGTAGAGATCCCTTGTTGAATTGTTCGTGGATCCCGTTATCTATGAGAGGGTTGTTGTTTTGTTTTTTTTTAGATAGTGCTAAATCCTTGAAAAATCTCTGCTCCGTGTGTTTTATTGATTATGCTTAAGAACTTTGTGATGGTTAATTTTATGTGTCAGCTTGCCTTGGCCAAAGGATGCCCAAATTGCTGGTAAAATATTATTTTGGGGAGTGTCTGTGAGAGTGTTTCTAGAAGAGATTAGCATTTAAATCAATAGACTGAGCAAAGAAGATCCCCCTGGCCAGTGTGGGTGGGTATCATCCAATCCACTGGGGGCCTGAGTAAAACAAAAGGCAGAGAAAGGACCTTTCTGTTTGGACTGGGACATCCATCTAATTTTGCCCTCAGAGTCTGGTGCTCCTTTTCTTGGGCTGGGTGGGGCTTATGCCACTGGTTCCTCTGGTTCCCAGGCCTTTGGGCTTGGATTGGACCTCCTGCTCCTAGATGGCAGGTCGTAGTTCTCAGCTTTCATAACCTCAGGAGAAAACATTTCAGAATAAAATCTCTTTTTCTATTTGTACGTATCTCCTATTGCTTCTGTTTCTCTGAAGACTAGTACAAACTTCTGTGGCAGCCAATCCAGGACAAAAGGTACCCTTGTTCAAACCCTGATAAGCCCAGCAGCTCCCTGTGAGTCTTACTTCACAATTTCAGAAATGCATATACATCTGTTCACCAAGAGGTTAACAGGTGAGGAAGATTTGATTCCTTATAACCAAGTGATAAAGGATTTTAGTTTTGAACCACAAAATTCAATGATGATTCACTGAGGGCTCCATCCCACCCCCAAAACCATAGGCAATGGTTATTCCCCTTTCTGGTAGCTATTTCTCAGGAGATGAAGTGTCCGTCAGAGTGATTTAGTGAATATAAAATTGAAACAAAGAAGGGATAGTTTGGGGATTTTAAAATAAAAATTTAAATTATTATTTCAAGAATATTTCCGTTTAAATAAATGAGATTATTCACATTGTATGATGTTGAGGAATACTGAGGTCTGTTCTGCCAAACCCAAGGTCATTGTCACCTATCTCTCTGGGCTTGTTCTAGCCTCATTTTTTTTTTCTTTTCCGTTTTACCATTGTTTCAGATTGATGTTACAGCATCCAGTTTATTAAATGTGTTAGAGGGAGCAAAAGCGCCCAACCTGAATCTGTTTATGAGGGAAACACCAGACAACCTGACATTTAAGGACATTTAAGAATATAACTGGCCTGCCTGCTGCTGAAATGTCTAAGTCATGGTATGTAAGAGACAAACAGATAGATTCAGAACTGTTACAGATTTTAAAAGACTGAAAGGACAGTAACATGCAAATCATGATCTTGGATTATGTTTTGCAATAAGGGATCTGACTGAAACAACTGGTGAAATCGGAATAAGATCTACAGATTAAGTCCTAATCCTCATAATGCTGTATCAATGTTAAGATTCTAATTTTGATCATGATTCTGTGGTTATGTAATAAAATTACTTCACTTTAGGAAACACCCCAAAGTATTTCATGGCTATCATATCTGCAATTTACTATTAAACAAATCAGAAAAAGTTAAATATTGAGAGAAAGAGAAAAAGTTAACAGTGTAGTTAGATAATAACATTTGTGACATTTGGTTAAATTCTTTGTACTATTCTTGCAACTTTTGTGTCTGAAATCATGTTAGAAAAAAAAAACAACTTTAAACTGGTGGGAGATTTTTAAAGTCTCCAAATTGTTTAAAAACATCTCTATGTACAGTTCTCAAAAACAAAACAACAAAAGAGGCAGTAGAAAGTAGTCTGGAGACTTCCCTGGTGGCCCAGTGGTTAAGAATTTGCCTTCCAATGCAGGGAACGAATGGTTCAGTCCTTGACTGAGGAACTAAGATCCCACGTGCCCTGAAGGCAACTAAGTCTACACTTGGCAGCCAAAAATAAATAAATATTGAAATAAATAAGCATAATTTTTTTTTGAGTGTCTGGAGTAACATGCCTGGATTTGAATCCTGGCTCTGTCACTGACTGTGTGATTTAGGGTTAGTTACTTAACTCTGGTTTCTCTACCTGTAAAACAGGGATGATAGTAGTGGAAGTTACTTAACTAGGTCACTGTAAAATTTAAACAGGGAAACATTTGTAAAGGACTTGGAACAGTTCCTGAAACAAAGTCTTATATGTGTATTTGTTAAATGAATAAATCTAGAAAAGCACTTCAGCCTTAGCAGTACCAAAATCACCTTTAGGAATAGCAGTATTTTAAACTTTTAAAAAATTTCAAAGTTTTTTAGAAACAGTCGATTTGAACTTTTATTAGTCTCATCTTTGATCAACTTGGGATTACTGTTGTTTCCTTGATAATCTCTGGTACTAAATTTTTTAGTCAGCTTCATAGTAGGAATCTGTGAACTCTACTAATATTTTATAACAGTATTGAATATAACTTTCATTTTCAATTGTTCAATACATTTAGCATAACTAAGTCAAGTTATGCTTAACTTGACAACATTAAGTCATAACATTAAGTCATAACATGCCTAGAGCTCATAACACTTCTGAGTTCTAGGCATGTACACAAGTTAGAAGGGGTTTAAATAGGTACTGAGATGGCTGCCAATATAATACAAGGTTTAGCCAAGGAAAAAGTGCTAGATGGTTACAAGAAGGAAAGATTATATCTAGTTGGAGGGATCAAGAAAGGTTTCATAGGATGAGACCACTATGTGAGCTTGAAGGAGAAATAGGCTTTAAAAGGCAAGATGACAAAGGAAGGGTATTCTAAGAACAGGCATGAGAAGAAGAAAAAAAGTACAACAACAAGGAACAACAGGTGGTACCTTGGGCAAGTTATCTAAAGTTTAAATAAATTTAGGACTTAAATTTAAAACCATTATAAGCCTTAGTTTCTTCATCCATAAAATGGGTATAACAGTAGTATCCATTTATTGGAGCTTAAGCCTCTTGATGAAAGTAAAAGAGGAGAGTGAATAAGTTGGGTTAAAGCTCAACATTCAGAAAACGAAGATCACAGCATCCAGTCCTATCACTCCATGGGAAATAGATGGAGAAACAGTGGAAACAGTGTCAGACTTTATTGTTTTGGGCTCCAGAATCACTGCAGATAGTGATTGCAGCCATGAAATTAAAAGACGCTTACTCCTTGGAAGGAAAGTTATGACCAACCTAGATAGCGTATTCAAAAGCAGAGACATTACCTTGCCAACTAAGGTCCATCTAGTCAAGGCTATGGTTTTTCCAGTAGTCATATATGAATGTGAGAGTTGGACTGTGAAGAAGGCTGAGTGCTGAAGAATTGATGCTTTTGAACTGTGGTGTTGGAGAAGACTCTTGAGAGTTCCTTGGACTGCAAGGAGATCCAACCAGTCCATTCTGAAGGAGATCAACCCTGGGATTTCTTTGGAAGGACTGATACTAAAGCTGAAACTCCAGTACTTTGGCCACCTCATGCGAAGAGTTGACTCATTGGAAAAGACTCTGATGCTGGGAGGGATTGGGAGCAGGAGAAGGGGACGACAGAGGATGGGATGGCTGGATGGCATCACTGACTCGATAAATGTGAGTCTGAGTGAACTCCAGGAGTTGGTGATGGACAGCGAGTCCTGGCATGCTGTGATTCATGGGGTCGCAAAGAGTCGGACACCACTGAGCGACTGAACAGAACTGAACTGAACTGAAGTTCTCTGTAGGGAAATAGGAACATGGAGTATACCGTGTGAATATTTAGCGGTGAGAATGGTGGTGGAAAAGTGGAGACAAAGTCAAAGTTGAGAGATGTTGCAAAGGTAGAATCTATGGCTTTCTAAATGATCCAAGGTAAAAAATAAAAGATAAATAACTTGGATGATACTAGGATTTCAACTGAGCTTCTAGAAGAGTGGTAGTGTCCTTCAAGGGCCACAGGGGGGGAAAAAATATCTTTTACCATATCTCATAAACACTGAGCTTGTGCTTTATTTGTGATATCTCATATTTGAAAAACATCCTTTTGGTGGGATCATACTTGTTCTTTACAATATTCTAGGATGAATCATTTTGTAATTATTGTCAAATCTTTCAAATATGGATTTATTTGAGCTTGCTTGTGCTTTTTTAATTAAAAAAATGACCTATATAATGTTTATATGCCTTTGAAAACTCTAACGATGTTATGGTCAATGTTTCATTGAGTGAACAGTTCATTACATACCAGCTCTTTACCAGCACAATCTTCTCAGTGATTCAGCTGACTTAATTCAAGCTTTCAAAATCCATTTACAGGATAGTAGCCACAAGGAGGAGGCTATTCCCAGGGCTTTGGTCTGACTCCCTTTTACTACATAGCAGTTTTAAAATGTGACTTCAGTTAGTTTTGAAAGTGGGTCTCATAGTTCTTTACTTGCTTTTGAGACAGCTGGTTCAACATTCTCTTTTAACTGATTTCCTTGTGTCCTAATCCTCTCCCTATTGAGGTGATTTCTCTAACTCCCTGGATTTCTTTTTAAATTTTAACTAACTGGATTTTTCTTTTTTTCTAATTTTTAAAAATTTATTTATTTTAATTGGAGGCTAATTACTCTACAATATTGTAGTGGTTTTTGCCGTAAGATTTTTCATTTTTAACAACTCAGTCACTGTCCTTTTGAAATACAGGAACTGAAAAGAATTAAGGTCATGCACAATTGTGTTCGTGAAAATCCTGTGGGTTGCGTCTTCTGTTGGTTTGAAATTGGAGGCATGGCTTCTGAGAGCACTGGAATCATGATACCAGGAAGGTCTATAAATCAGTGTGGGTCATCTTGCCTTGTATGTCAAGGCAGGTGGATTCCATTTGCAAGATGTTCTTTTTCTCTTTTTTTTCCTCTCTGAGATGGAAATAAAATATAAAGGCCCATTAATCTGCAGAGGTCAGCTTCTTTTGATAGGGCACATTCTTGAAAGAGTTAAAGTTGCAGTTCATTGTATATGATATACAAAAAGGGGGCAAAATGCCCAGTCCTTTGTACTTCTAGCAATTATAAAGACCTAAGTATTAATGACGCTGTAAGAATCATTTGTTGTGGGTTATCCTGAAATTTAAGGAAAAATGATGTGTGTTTCTGAAGTTAATCCAGTGGACTTAATTTGGCTTTAAAAACTGGGCATAGATATTAAGGCCTAAAATGAGATAATCAGAAAGATTTAGATGACAACACATGCACTTATTTTTATAAATGGGCATTTTGCATAAAAGTTACATTTGATATACATCATGGGAGTGAAATGTTCATATTCCATTTAATATATGTTCTTTTGAAGAATTTACAAATAGACAAAATGGCAAAGCCAATGAAAATATTAACAACCACAGAACTAGGCTTGAAGACTAAATTTTAAACAACTATCCTCACATAGAAAAAAATGTTAGCATACAATGAGCTAATTAAATAATTAGTGTATGATGAGCTAATTATTTTTTTTTCTCATCAACTTTTTCAGCATCTCTGTTTTTCGAAGTTAAAATGTTAGCATGATGACTGAAGTGAGGAAAAGAGATTGGAGCTTTAGATAATCTCATGAATAGAACCATTCCTAATATTTCAAGCGGCAGAGTAAATATTGAATGAAAGGGTGGTGAGATACTAGTTGCAGTCTGTCCTAACTAAACAGTAACAAGCACAATAACAAAGGAGAGAATACTCATTTTGGTATTCAGAGAAGAAAAACCAGTGTCTCATAGTTTTTGCTCACATTAACAGGTACATAAAACATTTAAGTATGGATGTAGCATCATATAATGAAAGCAGACTCTTTCTTTATAAGTTCTTTATAAGTACTTCCTGGATTTTTTTTTAATTCAAAATTTTCAAATGCGTTTCTAAAAGTTTTTTTTTTTTTTTGAAGGCAGAGTGGTACAGCTTGGTATGAATCCACAGCTGTTTGATATCTCAGTGCTTTTAAGGAACTTCACTAATAGGTTCCAAAGCCAATTTAAGTTGTCTTATCAAGCCACAGGAACTCAGAATGTTGATTGGACTAAGGCACATCACATACAACTTCTATAAATCAAGATATGAATTCTTCCTCAAGGGATTCTAGACAGCAATTTAGTGACTGTTAAAAATTTAAATATAGATTTGTCAAGTGGAAAGTAGCAATTCTCTGAGGCGGAAAGTGGGAGGGAAGTGTCTAGGGTTTTGAAGATGATCTCAAAAAGGTTTCAGGACATAGTCACACAAAGGGTAAGATTTTCATATAGTGTATTTATAGGGGTGTAATGTTTGCCACAGGTATTTCTGTGTTAGGGATTTTCAGGCGTTAGTCATAAATCATACTGTTTTTCCTTCTTTAACTTCTCTTTCCTCAAACTGGGTTGTAAATATCCTGTGAAATGTATGTTTTCAGTGGCATAGTTCAAATGTAGGTGTACAGGCTAATTTCAGGGAGACTCGGGAGTGAATTTAGCAATTAACTACAATGTACAGAGATTAAAGAATAACGCTGTAGCTTTTTCCCAATGTCTTTTTCCAGTAACAAAATGTAAGTGATGAGTAATTGCACTTAGAGATTAGTACACAACAAATGGGAATTGTATATACGGATTATTTTAATAATACCTGAATATAAAAATGAAGAAGGCAGATACAATTCAGATGACCTTGGGAATGCTACACAAGAAAATTATGAAGATTTGTGAACAAAGCACCGGATAGAGTTTGAAACAAAAGGAAAGTTCCTCAACTCATAAGATTAAAATTTTTATTTCCCTATAAAACAAACATAATAGTTAACTCCCCGAAACAAAACGTTCCAAACGGGAGGCGGGTGGGGAGTAACAGCAGTGTTTGAACACTCTTGCAATATGAAATTCTGCTCGATCTTGCTGTGTTTTATAATTTTACAGTATGCTTAAAGGTAGAAAATAGAATTAGAGGGTTAGAAATGCTAACTGGAAAATCGGATTTTAATGAGAGGAATCAGCAAAGCAGAAAGGAAAGAAACATTCACACGCTGCCTTTATTATTCTTCATAAAGGTTATGGCTGGAGATGGTAACCGCATCGGGGTCTCTGTGGCGCAATCGGTAAGCGCGTTCGGCTGTTAACCGAAAGGTTGGTGGTTCGAGCCCACCCAGGGACGCTCTTCTATTTTACAAGATTGTCGCCGGCAGTTTTGCACAAATCATGGGGTTGAGGCCTCTAGGCTACGCAGAGCTGGATTTTCAGAGCCGGTGAAGAACCACCGCGGGTCTCACTTCGCGGTCCGCGGGCAGGCGGAGTGGGGGAATCCTTCAGCTTCCGGGCGCGCATGGGCCCCTCCTCCAACCGCCTCGCTCCCCGTGCGGCCAGGTGGGCGCTTCCTGCCAGCCGCGGGCCGGGCGTGTGCGGGACGTCCCGTGCCTTAAAGCCCCCGCGTCCTTTCGCTTACACGCCCTTAGTTCCTAGACTCCGGCCCTCACCCGGTCACCCGGGCCGCTCGGCTCGTGCCCCGCCCCCTGAGCGCCGGCGCCGTGAGCGCGCGCTGAGGCGGGGCTGCCGCCGCGTCCCGGCCCCGAACCCGCCGCCCCGGCTCCCGCGCAGCCTGGGGGGCCGGGGTTCCGCTTCAGGACCCTCACTGTGTCGGAGGTTGACTGAATGTACGTATTTAATGTCAAGTTCAAGCTGTACATTGACTTAAGACGCTCCAGGTGTTTGTACCCCCGCTCCCGCCCCCGCCCCCCGCAATTGTGCAGCATTTTGTCTGCTCCCTGTCAGCAAATCATCCCAGAATTTAACTTAGCCTGACTAACCCTGGCTTTGGTCAACTCAGAAATGTGTCATAAATAAAGTCTTTGTGTGACACTATTGTAAGAGTATGTGTGTATTTTACTTTTTCTGCTAAAGTTTTAGGATTTAATAGAGAATAGACTATACCTGCAAAATGCCCTATATATTCGGAAAAGGAGAAAGCTCTATTTTACAACTGTGTTGTTGTTACACATTAAAAAAAAATGAGAAAGATTAAAAGTGAAACTGCTACTGTATTTTGCATCGACATTCTATATGCATATTACCATTTCACAAAGCTCTCGCAAAATAGTTACCTTGTACTTTGTTCTCTAAATATATGCTGCCTTGAGACTTAATCACAGGTTCATCATGATAATTATCGTCTTGGGTATAGATTAATTTGAAAGATGATTCTGGAGAAAAGTGGTAAGTTTTATCCCTGAGAATATACAGTTATGCTCTTCATATGAGAATATACAGTTATGCTGTTTCATATTTCCTCCAGGTTAACATATTAATAAAGGCTACTGTTTTCTGCGTGCTTACTGCTTGCCAGGCACTGTTCCAAGTGCTTTCCTGGATGAAAGTGTGAGACCTGTGCAACAACCCTCTCAGGTATGTCCCATGGTTCCCATTGTACAGATGAGCCAACTGAGTCTCCATGTGGTCCTGAGTGATTTGCTTGAAGTCACATTTGGTTCCTAGCACAGTGCAGATTAAAACCCCAGTTGTCAGGCTTCAGAGCCCACACTCCTCAATCCTGTACTACCTACTCAGAAGTTCTCTCTAAAATAGAGCTACTTGATTGATTAGTTAATTTAAAACCAAAGGTAAGACTTTAATTGGTTTTTCTGAAGTTTCATTAATATTTTGTTCCAAATTTCATAAAGGGAAAAAAAACAAACCCCACTGAACATTCATGAAATACTAAAGGGCGTTGTTAAATCATGTATTCATTGTGCTGCTTCATTGTATTGAAATGAAAGCTGTGTGGAATGAAATCATCCTGTGAAATCTGTCTTTGGAAGACAATTTGATAGCAATTGTGTTCAGAAGACAAGGTTAGAAACAAAGGTGGGTTGAAATAGCCCAGAGAAAATATGGAAGAAGAAAAAGAAGAATAGGTTCAAGCCAAGCCAAGGGGGTTAACATGGTGTCTACGAATTCTTGGACCCCTGGCTGGTGTTTGGCCATTGCGGTGCCCAGTCAGACCCCTGTTTCAGGACACCTTTGTGAGAGAGTTGCCAGGATTTGCACTTGACAGGGGCCTAGGTGGCAGTTTTAAATTTGATCCTAAATTTCTAAGTATATTTTACTTCACCCTATTCAGGCAGCTAATGGGATTTAGAGGCCAGAAAATAGAGAGGATTACATGAGAAGGGAGGTGGGCTGAGGAGTGCAAAACTGCTCTCTAATGTAAGTAGTTGATTTTATTATGTGGGCAAGTGCTTAGTGATTTTCTTTGTGCTGGGCTGTTGAATACAGATAGATGAGAAACATTTTAGAAAACTTGCTTAAATATTTATGATGTGTTGGCTTTGTACAGTGTGTATTGGTAACAGTATAAATGCTGTTTCTGGGGCTGCTGCTAAGTCGCTTCAGTCGTGTCCAACTCTGTGCAACCCCATAAGTCAGCAGCCCACCAGGCTCCCCCATCCCTGGGATTCTCCAGGCAAGAACACTGGAGTGGGTTGCCACTTCCTTCTCCAATGCGTGAAAGTGAAGTCGCTCTGTTGTGCCATGGACTGCAGCCTATGAGGTTCTTCCACTCATGGGATTTTCCAGGCAAGAGTACTGGAATGGGTTGTCATTGCCTTCTCCCTGTTTCTGGGGAGTGTTATTTTATTCCTAGTTTCATGGGTCTGTAATATCAACGAAGCATAGGCTATGCCAAGATCATTTAGAGCATTAGTTAAAGTTTGAAAAGCATTTAAAAGGCTTTGTTGAGCATCTAAGCATGTAAGTATGTTCCTGACGAACACTGATAAACTTAGTATGTCAAATCAGAGGGAAACTCATTGATGTAATGCAATAAAAGGTTAATCAAATACTATGGTTTATACACACTTATTAGAGAAAGTCATAGTTGTGTGATTTAAAATAATTAACAATTTAAAGAATTTTTTTGTATTGTAGCATTTCTTTACATAATGGAAGTTGGGCATGTCCCACATGGCTAATATGTTTCTGTCTTCATTTGTAACACCTGTATCTGATACCATGTGATACAACGTTTCCATTCAGTTCAGTTCCATCCTCAGTCTGTCTGACTCTTTTGCGACCCCATGAACCGCAGCCCACCAGGCCTCCCTGTCCATCACCAACTCCTGGAGTCCACCCATGTCCGTCGAGTCAATGCCATCCAACCATCTCATTCTCTGTCATCCCCTTTTCCTCCTCCCCTCAATCTTTCCCAGCATCAGGGTCTTTTCAACTGAGTCAGCTCTTCTCATCAGGTGGCCAAAGTATTGGAGTTTCAGTTTCAACATCAGTCCTTCCAGTGAACACCCAGGACTGATCTTCTTTAGCATGGACTGGTTGGATCTCCTTGCAGTCCAAGGGACTCTCAAGAGTCTTCTCCAACACCACAGTTCAAAAGCATCAATTCTTCAGTGCTCAGCTTTCTTTATAGTCCAACTCTCACATCCATACATGACTACTGGAAAAACCATAGCCTTGACTAGACGGACCTTTGTTGGCAGAGTATTGTCTCTGCTTTTTAATATGCTATCTAGGTTGGTCATAACTTTCCTTCCAAGGAGCAAGCATCTTTTAATTTCATGGCTGCAGTCACCATCTGAAGTGATTTTGGAGCCCAGAAAAATAAAGTCAGCCACTGTTTCCACTGTTTCCCCATCTATCTGCTACACAGTTCCACTCATCTCACATGCTAGTAAAGTAATGCTCAAAATTCTCCAAGCCAGGCTTCAGCAATACCACTGACGCCAGGCTTCAGTGAACCATGAACTTTCAGATGTTCGAGCTGGATTTGGAAAAGGCAGAGGAACCAGAGATCAAATTGCCAACATTCAATAGATCGTCAAAAAAGCAAAAGAGTCCCATAAAAACATCTATTTCTGCTTTATTGACTATGCCAAAGCCTTTGACTGTGTGGATCACAAGAAACTGTGGAAAATTCTGAAAGAGATGGGCATACCAGACCACCTGATCTGCCTCTTGAGAAACCTATATTCAGGTCAGGAAGCAAGTTAGAACTGGACATGGAACAACAAACTGGTTCCAAATAGGAAAATGAGTACATCAAGGCTGTATATTGTCACCCTACTTATTTAACTTCTATGCAGAGTACATCATGAGAAACGCTGGGCTGGAAGAAGCACAAGCTAGAATCAAGATTGCCAGGAGAAATATCAATAACCTCAGATATGCAGATGACACCACCCTTATGGCAGAAAATGAAGAAGAACTAGAGAGCCTCTTGATGAAAGTGAAAGAGGAGAGTGAAAAAGTTGGCTTAGAGCTCAACATTCAGAAAACTAAGATACAAGGTTTAGGGGGGGGGCAAAAATATTAAGCTGCCAAAGAAACACAATTGTTTTGTTTCTGCATTCATAGTACATCCTAATGAGTAATGCCCATGTGAATTTTAACTTTGTTTCTCTGAAATTTGGTGGACTGTGTTGCCTGAAATGTTCAACTGATTGTTAGAACCCGGCAGAGCAGAGATACATTGGTGATAGAAGAAGCCATAATGCATTCAACTAGAAAATAGTTTAAGAAGTTGAAACCCTTTAGATAATTAAGAATGTTAATTTTATCAGCTGCAGCATTTCATGTAAAGTGCTTCGTGTTGAGCCTCTTTGGTGGTGTCTACGTGGTTTGTGCTTTTGCATATTGAGAACAATGGTGTGTGGCATGTATTTCGTTTTTAAAAATTTTTATTGGAGCATGGTTGATGCTAGTTAGTTTCTGCTGAACAGCAAAGTGAATCATACATCCACTTTTTCAAAAACATCTGTTGAACTTACAAGAAAGATGTGAGAATAAAGGGTATCTCTAAAATTGTACTACATACCTCAGTTTTTTATTCATATCTGTTTTAAATTGTTTTCATAGCTTAAATTTTTAAGAAAAGCCATTCAAATTTTAATTATTCAGTATTTAAATTATAAAATGTAGAGACTCATATCTTTAAGAAATCTCTTAAAATATAATTTTAAAACAAGCTCTATTAAGCTTAAATACATAAAGAAATGTGCACAAATCTTTAGGAGGACAACTGAAGAAATTTTTACAAAATAAACACACTTTTGTAATCATCTTGGTCAACATGTGAAACAATGTTAATATCCCATAAACCTCTTTATAAACACACTTTTGTAATCATCTTGGTCAATATGTGAAACAATGTTAATATCCTATAAACCTCCTCTTTATAAACACACTTTTGTAATCATCTTGGTCAATATGTGAAACAATGTTAATATCCTATAAATCTCCTCTTTCAGTCACCAAAGTTCAGTTCAGTTCAGTTCAGTCGCTCAGTCATGTCCGATTCTTTGCGACCCCATGGACTGCAGCACTCCAGGCCTCTCTGTCCATCACTAACTCCCAAAGTTTTCTCAAACTCATGTCCAATGAGTCAGTGATGCCAAAATGTAACTTTTAAACTGCAAATATATGGGTTATTAAGTTGAAGTGTGAATTTTAAATTGTCATAGATCAGAGTCAAAAATAAATTTATTACCAAACCCTATCAGGTAAGTATTTACACATAAAGGTTAGGAAAAACAATAGGAATTAGAAATCTGTTTTCCATGCTTATTCACTTTTGACTTAGTCATCTATGACAAACTTGCTAAGAATAAATTTGTGTTATTAAGCTAGAAAGTATGAGAAATTTACTATTTATTTGAACTGTTGAATTTTGTCTATAAGCAAATAAAGTGCTCTTCTGTTACCCCCACCCATTTAAAAGAAAGAAAGAAAGAAAGAAAAACAGCCTTCTAGACATTAGGGCATTTCAATTAATTTTTTTTTGGACAATACATTTTAAACTTTAAAACCAAGATGAGATTTAAGATTAAAAGTTGAAATAAGAGATGATGACTCTTGGTCTCCCAAATAATATATTTAAAATCTTAAGAATTTTGATTTTGAGTACTCTGTTGGAGGAACACAAATAGTGGTCCTGTTATTTTGAAACTATATATAATTATAAAGGAAAATCTGATCTGTGTAGTACAAAAACTATGCTTAAAGTTGTGGAAACTTTAGTTTTTAATATGACTGAGGAAAACCATTCTAGAAAGAGTCAGCGTGTAAGAATCCACAGAAAAGTTTTACCTTCTTCTAGAAAAATTCTTATTTATTAAAGTAGTATATACCTAAGGTTATAATAATAAATATATGTATAAATTTAAGTACAGTAATGTTTACTGCAATATTTTTAATATAAATTTATTTATTTTAATTGGAGGCTAATTACTTTACAATATTGTATTGGTTTTGCCATTCATCAACATGAATCCACCACGAGTGTACAAGTGTTCCCCATCCTGAACCCCCCTCCCACCTCCCTCCCCGTTCCATCCCTCTGGGTCACCCCAGTACACCAGCCCCAAGCATCCTGTATCCTGCATCAAACCTGGACTGGCAATTCATTTCATATATGATATTATACATGTTTCAATGCCATTCT
>SJYQ01001059.1:24329-46284 GCA_006410935.1 Redunca redunca
TTTTGAGTTTATAATAGTGAGAAATTACAAGCAAGGTGAAATATGTAACACTAATGGAAATAGTGAAATAAATTATGGTATATTAAACATTGGAATACTATATAACCATTTACAAAATGTTTCAGGAAAAATGCCTTTGGACAGTGTTAAAATATTGCATTAGGTATACAAAGCTAGATTCAAAACTATCCAAAGAGCCTGGTCCCACTTTTGTAATGAGACTGAATTGATCTATTTTCTCTAGTGGTATAATACCATCAGTACTTTGGCATAGATTTATGCCAAAATAAGATTACACCAAAGTAAGAATACACCAAAATAAGATTATCAGTGGTTTTTTCTTTTTTATACTTTACTTTCCAAAAGTAAGTTTATTATCTGTAATAAACATGTATTATTTTTATTTGTTAACTGACATCTTTATAACTTAAAAATAATGCCTGAACTCATACTGTATATAACATTTTGAATTCTGTTTTTTCTCTCTTAAAATGAACTTTGAGGGTGAATAAGGAGCTCAGATGTAAACCTTTGCATGTATGATCAATAATTTTCAACAAGAGTGCCCAGACCACTTAATGTGAAAAGACAACCTTTTCAACAAATAGTGTGAGGAAACCTGAATATCTACATGCAAAAGAATGAAGTTGGGCCCTTACTTTACACCCTGTACAAAAATCAACCTGAAATAGATCAAATACCTAACTGCAAGATCTAAAATTATATAGCTCTTAGAAGAAAACGTAGGGGGAAGGCTTTATGACATTGGATTTGGTTCTGTTTATTGGATGTGACACCAAAAGGACAAACAACAAGAACAAAAATAGTAAATTGATAAACTACCTCAGAATTAAAACTGTCTTTACAAACAAAGGACACTATCAGTAGAGTGAAAAGGCATCCCATAGAATGGAACAAAATATTTGCAGATAATGAATCTGTTAAAGATTTAACATCCCGAATATATACAGAACTCCTATACTTCAACAATGAGAAAAAAATCCAATTTAAAAATGGACATGTATTTGAGTAGAAATTTCTCTAAAGGTATACAAATAGCCATTAAATATGTGTAAATAAGCTCAACATCACTAACCATTAGGGAAATGCAAATCAAAACCGCAATAAATACTACCTTGTATGCATTAGGATGGCTATCCTGAAAGACAAAAACAACAAGTGTTGGTGAGGATGTAGAGAAATAGGAAGGCTTGTGCATTGCTGGTGGGAACATAAGATGGTGCAGCCACTATGGAAAATAGTATGGCAGTTTTTCAAAAAATAAAAAACAAAATTACTATAAAATCCAGCAATTCGACTTGTGAATACATACCCCAAAGGACTGAAAGTAGGATGTCAAAGAGATATTTGTATACCCGTGTTCATAGTATTCAACAATAGCTAAAATGTGGAAGAAGCCCAAATTTTCAATAGGTGAATGGATAAGCAAAATGTGATACATGCATATGATAGAATATTATTTTGCCTTGAAAAGGAAAGCCATTCTGATACTACAACATGGATGAAGTGCAAGGACATTATACTATGTGAAACAAGCTTGTCACAAAAATACAAATACTGTATGATGCCAATCATAGGAGATACCTAGAGTAGTCAAAATCAGAAATAAAGTATTTAAGATGGATGGTGGCTGCCAGAGGCTAGGGGAAGCAGAGGAGTGTAGAACTGTGGTTTAATGGGTACAGAGTTCCAATTTTGTAAGATGAAAAGAGTTAGGGAGATTGGTTGTATAGCATTATAAATGTACCTATACTATAAACTGTGCACTTAAAAGGATTAAGATGGTAAAATTAATCTATATTTTTGCCACAGTTTTAGAAGTGATATTTAGGGGATTTGTTTCCCCTTGTTATATAAGACCTACTATAAAGCATGTAAGAAAATAGGTTATGATGAAGTTGTTTCCAGTGGTCTACTTATTTAAGAACCATCCTTAAGGACATTTAATTTTTTGAAGAAGGTAGGCTCTCAAGGAGAGGTGGAGGAGGGGAACAGAACTCCCCACCCCTTAAGTATGTGTTGTGCAGAGTGATTTTCTTCCGAAGAGTGCAGTATGGAAGTGGCTGGAGGTTGGGGGTGAAGAAAGAGTAGTGTTCCAGTGGAGAAATCTGACAAACACTGCCTCCAGCAGGGCGTCAGGACCTCAAGGATGATAAGTCGTGTTGATAGTTTGAACCCTTGGTGTGATGACATTTCACGTCTGTGGTCTTCCTCTCCCAAACTCATAATCCAGTCTGTTCTGATGAAAACCTCTAGTCTGATAAAAAGATCAGGCCATTGTCAGTGCAAGGTCATCCTACAGAATGTTTGACCAGTACTCCTTGCAACTAACAAGGTCATCAAAAACAAGAAAAGTCTGAGAAATTGTCACAGCCAAGAGGAGTCTAAGGAGACAAGTTAATGTGATGTGGTGTCCTGGATGGAATAAAGACATTAGGCAAAAACTAAGGAAATCGGAATAACCTGTGGACTTTAGTAATAATAATGTGCCAGTGTAGATTTAAGAATTGTAATAAATGTACTATATTAATGTAAGATTAATAACAGAGGAAACTGAGTGTGGGGTACATGAGTACTCTGCATTATCTTAACTTTTTTTTTTTTTTCAACAAATACAAGGCTGTTCTAAAAAAAAAAATAAAGTCTATTTAAAAAAAAATAACCCTCCAGAACAGTGGGGAGAGGACTGCATTTTCAACATATGGTATTGAGACAGTTGGTTCACAAATCAGGTTCCCAGGGAAACAGATACTAAGATGCTGGGATTTGGGTACAAGAGGTGAAGTACTCTAAGGAAAAATGAGATTGGACAGAGAGAGGAGTGGAAATGGGATAGAATTACAACAGAGACCCTAACCGATCCCAAGGGAAACTCTGGAGCTGAGAAGACCTTTCAAAAATATCCCAAATCAAGACAAAGGTGCTAAGCCTCTGTACTTCCACACTAAACAGTCATTAGTTAAGTTAAATCGCTCAGTTGTGTCTGACTCTTTGTGACCCCATGGACTGTAGCCTACCAGGCTCCTCCGTCCATGGGATTTCCCATGCAAGAGTACTGGAGTGGGGTGCCATTTCCTTCTCCAGGAGATCTTCCCAACCCAGGGATTGAACCTGGGTCTCCCACATTGTAGGCAGGTTCATTACAGTCATTAGATATATACATATCGTGGGGAGGGGTCGGAGCCTTGGGCAAAGCATCTTTCTTTGGCCAAGGACAGTTCCTGAAGAGTGACGAAGCTGTGAGTTGTCAGCAGCCAACACTATCATCAGAATTGGAGAAAGGCGTCCCAAGAGAGGCCACCCTGAGTCACCGGGCTATTGTGTTCTTCTCACTCCTCCCCGGGAAGGAGCAATCCTTGTTCTCCCCCAGTGATCACTGTCGGCACTCTTCGTGTGCTCAGTCATTTCAGCCATGTCCAATTCTGTGCTACCCTATGGACTAAAACTCAGCAGGCTCCCCTGTCCATGGGATTCTCCAGGCAAGAACACTGGAGTGGGTTGCCATGCCTTCTTCGTCAGGAACTCTTTACAGAATGGTAATTACTTTCCTTGCCTGCTGGTCTCTCAGAAAAAAGAGCTTGAAGTGACTTGAAGGCAGCCATGCTTTAAGTTTATAAACAGTTTTGCTGTGTCTCTTGGTGGAAGCAAGAATTGTGGATACAGGAAGCACAAATTTCTTAAGTACGTTATTGGGAGTGATGGTAACATGTTCTACTCCTACATTCAAACCTTGGTTCCCATATATTACATGTTCCCATATATTTTATTACATGACAGGATATCATGTAATGGTCATTGACTTCAGGTGTATATCATGTCCCAAGGAGCAGCTATCCAGCGTATCACCTCTAAGCCAGCTTTGGCTTTGGTTCAGTTGTCTTCAAGTGGCCATCCCACTGCTCTCTCTGCCCAGCAGCTTCTGAATAATGTAAGTAAAGAAAAGTTGATCTCATGGCCATATGCCCATTGCTGCACCTTCCTGAAGAAAGGTGGCTTGATGTGATATGGTGTGGGGCCCTAATCACTGATCCAGCACCACCTCTTAGATAGTGGTGTAGCTTGTGTGGGTGGCAGAGAGAACTCCTGTACCTGTGGCATGTATCAGAGTCAGGAGTCACTGCCCCTGTCAGGGTGGAAGGGTCCAGTGTAATCTATTTGCCATCACACGAGTAGTTGGTGTCCTTAACTGGTTACCATGTTGAGGGCTGTGTGGTGTCAGTCTCTGTTACTGGCAGAATGAACTTTTCAGCAGTGGCAGCAACTGGCTCAGCCTTGGTGAATGGCAGTCCATGCTGTTGGGCTCATCCCTAGCACCATGGCTGTTCCATTCACGAGCTTACCAACTCACTGTGGGGCGGTGGATCACAGATGCTGGCTGATGGGAACTGGCTTCCTTGTGGGAATTAACACACAACACAAAGAACTTCACATTTCATGTCCAATACCATTGGGTCATCCGCATCCCTCTTCCCCAGGCCTCCTTAAAAAAAAAAAAAATCCTTCTACTACACTGTATTTTCTATTTGTATTCCCAGTGACATGGCTTTATTTTTTAATAGGCTTTCTCTAGTTTCGGAGAGTGGGGGCCTCTTTAGTTTCAGTGTGCGTGCTTCTCATTGCACTTCTCTTGTGTAGCACGGGTTCTTGGGTGTGCAGGCTTCCGTAGTTGTAGCACATGGGCTTAGTTGTGGGATCTTCCCAGACCAGGGATCACACCAGGGTCCCCTACAATGCAAGGTGGATTCTTAACCACTGGACCACCAGGGAAGCCCCTTCCCCAGGCCTCCTTACTGCAATTGTTTTGTTATCTGTTGCTGCATAACAAACTACCCCTAAACTTAGTTATTACAATTTAATTATAGCTCAGGACTTTGTGATTTGGCTGGGCTCATCTTGGGTGGGGGGTGGTCTCCTCTACTTGTACTGTGTGGGATTTTTCACTCAGTTGCAGTCGGATGAGGCTGGGCTGGATATCCAGGTGCCTCATTGCCCCTCCATGTGGCCACTCCATTCAGCAAAATAGCCAGAACTTCTTACGTGTTGTCTTCAGTGTCAAATTGCAAAGAACTGGAAGCTGCTTGACCTTCTTGGTGCCTGCCTTCCAAAGTCCCAGAATATTGCTTCCTTGCATGCTGTTAATCAATGTAGTCAGGGACTCCAGCCTCGATCGATGTGACATGAGCTTTGTCTCAGGTGGGAGTGGCAGTAGGTGCATGCAGGCAGGGGCAGAATTATTCAGGGTTGTCCCTGGAGAATAGCTGCCACAGTCCACCCTCTGCCCACAATTCACATTCCTCCCTTACCCAAAACACAGCTCGTCCCTTTTCCCAGGACCACCAGTCTCATCCCATAATGGCATCAACTTGAATCCAGGATTTTATCATCTAAATCAGGCATGGACATTGATGGATCTTCTCAGTTGTGTTTCTTTGGATGTGGCTCCTTAGCATGGTTCTTCTTGCTCTAAAGAGCTATAAATTAGAGAAGTTACTTGCTTAATAATGATAAGACAAGAATAGGAAAACTGGAATAGCCACAGGGGTGGGATGGGGAAACAGTAGGCACACCGTAGTCATGATTTATGAGCTTCTGAAATCACGCAGGGCACACGTTCCTGGTCCCTTCACTGTAGGCCAGTCCTGATCTCTAGGATTAGTTCCCAAGCCTCTTGGCTCTGCCCTGAGTCATCCTTCCTTTTCCATAATAAATAGCCCCTCTCTGAAGGTAAGCAGCTTTCTTAGCCTGCTTACTGCCTGCGGAAGTTTGAGGGTCTTGAGACCTGTTTTCATCATGAAATGACTATTCCTTTCAGTCCAAATGGATACAGTTCATTTAAAACATCATGCACTTTGTTTACATCAGATCATAGCCAACTCCACTGGGTGAAAGCCATAGCTACGTATTTTTCTGAAACGGGCCCGTGAAGTTCCTCTGGGACTACGTCCTTGGGATTCTTAGAAGCCATGTTGTCTGGGAGAGAGGCCATATGAGGCACACCCAGAGGATTCTTAGAAGGCTCTTTGTTCGGCTGAAAGGACTTTATGACACATCACCTAAAATCTTCCTGAGGTTTCAACAAAGTGTCTCACGGTCCCACCCTTAATCTGAACTTGACATTGAGGAATGTTTTACTTTGTGTGTCCTGGATTTTATTTTTTTTTCCCTTTCCCTCTGAGTCCATTTCTTACCTTGTAAATTGCTTTCAAATCCAGTACATCTTGGTTGCTTTATATTTCCTTTAAGTCTGCTCAAAAACTGTATATTTCCTATAAAAAGATTTTTTTTTTACTTTACTTTTCATAGTCAGTTAAAAAGCAAAAACAAAGCAAAAATGGTCTTTCCACTGTCTGCCTGTGAATATCCTCAGCCAGACTCATGTGTTCCTTAGGTCCCTGTTCTCTTCCCCAAAGTGCAGGTAAGAGTTTCACCACTGGGTGTGTCATATGTGTGTTTGCACAACGTGCTGTTATGACATCATAATACTCAGGTCACCTTTGCTTCGGTCTCCAAGAGCAATTTCATTGCTGTCTTTCAAGTCTTCACTTTGAGTGAAGGAGCTCCATCCTGGTCCCAATACTAATGCCACATGTTTTAGATTTTTCTCAAGGCAGATACCATTTTCAGGTACGAAGTCCTGTTTTAGTTATCTGTTGTTGTGTGATAAACCACTATAATACTCAGTGGTTTGAAACAGCCCTTTTATTATCTCTCTTGACTCCATGGACTTAGCTGAGCAATGCCTTGATTCACGTCAGGTCTCATGGGGTTGTACTCAGATTGGAACTGGGACCAGATGCCTGGCGCTTGGCTTCTCCACCTGGCCTGTCTCTCCAAAAGACATCTTACCCTTCAGGGCTTCTCTGGGCCTCTCTCCTTCAGGGAAGCCTAGTTTTCTTCTTCTTCTTTTTTTTTTTTTTGGCTGTGCCCCACAGCTTGCAGAAGTCTTAGTTCCCAGATCAGGGAATGAAACCAGGCCCTTGGGAGTGAAAGTTCGGAGGCTACTGGGCAATCAAGGAATTCCCCAGCATGGTTTTCTTTAAATGGCAGTCCAGGGTTCCAAAAAGGAGAGAGTGAAAGATGCTAGGCTTTCTTGTTGCCCGATGAGCATGGAAGTCTCCATGTGTCACTTTCTCTGCATCTTACTGATGAGAGGAGTTGTAGGCTGTGCCTAATCCACAAACTCCAGTTGTTTATGAGAATGGAGACATGTATAGGGAACTGTGGGATTGTTGGGAGTCTTTTTGAGGACATGCCACTACACCAATCTTTCAGTCTTTCACCTAACGAGCACTGTCTGGATTCTTCCCCTGGGCTTCCTTTCTCTCTGGAGGGACCTCCTGAAACTCTGCCCATTGATAGGTTTTGTCCTTACTGCTGCTCAGTAGGGTAATTGGGTCACTGCTATTCAGCAGGATAATTGGTGTCAATCTTTGGCTTGCACCCATGCACTGACTTGATCCTTTGTGACTTTATTCAGCTCTTTTCCTCCATTGTCACCTCTTCATAAGAGACCCCCACCCCCCCAGGTTGGCCATAGATGTTGGCTGAAGGAGAGGGACTGGGGCAATACTGGTGGGCGATGTAGGGTTTCAGGCCAACTGCTCCCGCATCTCCTTTGACCCTGATCCTGAAGGATCATTTCCATCTCATTGTGGATGACTGTGGAGCTGCTCGACTTTATAACATTGTGGGTCTGACAGAACCCAGCTCAGGATGGTGGTTCTGGTCTCATGATTACTCAATGACATTGTGGTCAGGTGCACTCTACCTCAACCCTGGAGTGTGTTCAAGGATGGGTTTTGGATACTGTGTAACCATTGGCTGCAGCTGGTATGGCCTTGTTCCAGAACTCTGAGGGTCTATATTATGATTCTCATTTGTGGGATGGCCATTAACTCCACAAGGCACCTTTTTCCACCAGAGACACATCTGAGACCATGGGATATGTTGAGTTGTATGGCCCTACTGGCAAGGCTGCTTGCATTACAGTCCAGACTTAATAGCAGTACCCTTTCCTGCTCTGGGCTCCCCTCAACCCTTCATGTCACCTGATAAATGGGTTGAAGCAGTGACATTCAGTGTGGAACCTGAAAAGTCCTAGCAGGCATTGGCCATTTTCTTAATGATGGGAAGTGTGAGATGCAGTAGTTTGCCAATTACTTTCTGAAGGGGTCTCCCAATTGTAAGATTCCTTGTAACTTCACCAATATGGTGGCCTCTGCATATGGGATCCATTTCTGGACAGCAGGTATCGTACCAAGGCCTCTGATGTACTTTGCCTTCTTGCTTATCTGCTTTGCCTGTCATGATGTCATCATTAGCGTGGACCGCCTCACGATTCTGCAGAATGTCTAGGTAGTCCAGGCTGCTCAGACCATACAATGAATGGGGTGAAAGAATTAACATGACTGTGGAACTAGACTGGAAATATAACTTGTGTCTGTCCCACATGAATGCAGACTGCTTCTGACCTTCCTTCCTGGTGGGATGGCCACTGCACATATACCCTGGACCTTGTTAATTGCAGGTACAATCAGGGCCACCACTTGATAAAATTTGTGGCAGTCCACTGTCATCCAATGCTGATATGATTAGGACCTCCTCTGCATCCTTTAGAGCTTGAAGTGGTGGGAGTCTCTGCTCTTCTCCTTGTGACATGATATGGTTTTTATTTTCTAGCTGGTTGGAGGCATAAGGACGCATGTTCAAAGCTTCCCACCTGACCTCTCCCACTAGGGTAGGTAGCTCATGCCCCACAGACCAAACAAACAGTGTGGGGCTTTCTGCCAACTACCAAGTATATCCATATCAGTTAGGCGTCTATGCCTTCAGCACTGCTGCGTGGTCTCTGAGACCAGGACTCCATTTGTTACCTGCATCATGAAAGTGCCCACTTGGGCATCAGTGTTAATTCAGACCCTTTGCCTTTGGAATGTCTGGGAATTCCTTTTTCCCCTATATCTTGGAGTGAACAGTTATGTGTCCATTGTGGTGGAAAGACTGGGAGAATCTTCATCATAAATACCATATGTGGTTGGATTCTTCCTCCCAAGACGTGGCCAAGGTTTAATCAGTGGGTTCCCAGCTTGAGGAATGGCTCAGATCCAGAATCTAGGCAGATTGTGGTTATCTCTTATTGGGGTAATTGTTCTCAGTCCTTGAAGTCTCCTGATTGCATAGTTTGGGCACTGTGCCTATTGGCCGCTTATCCATCTTGCTCCTAAGGATGCCATGTTCTGTGACGCATCTCCATATCTCAACGGGTTGGACTCCACCCTTCCCCACTCCTTCAATCTAACCTTGCCAATGATTACAAGAATTGCCCACACCCTGCCCTCTATTCAACACTGCACTATCCCAATTGCAATCAGGGAGCCCAGTTCTGTAGGAGCACCCCCAGTGTCAGCCCAGCCCACAGATCACAGCCACACTGACTGACCTTGACAGTGACGTTGGTGCCTCTATCCTGGTGTTAATTTATTCAGGAGCATCCTCTGGGCTCTCCCACAGAAGAGTGTTGGTGAGTGAGTTTGCTAACCTGACATAGTAATCCATTCTAGAACATTCCTCTGAACCTTTTGAACTTTTGTTTTCCTGTCCACTGTGGCAGTTCTGGGATTCCCTCTTCATCAAATGTAGCCACATTTCCTACTCTTCTCAGAGTCCCAGCATGTGTTAGCATCATCTTCCAGGATACTTATTTAGGGTTAAATCCTGTGTCATAGGTTGTCCATATTGATTAGCTCTCATTTATGCAGCTTTGTCTTCCACTCACTTTGATCTAATACCCTTTGATTCAAACACACTCTTGGGACTTTGCTGGTGGTCCAGTCACTGACTCCGAGCTGTCAATGCAGGGAGGCCAGTGGGGGAGGGAGGGGCCCAGGTTTGATCCCAGGTAGGGGAACTGTAGATCCCACATGCCACAATTAAGAGTTCACATGCTGCACGCAACTAAAGACCTTGCATGTCCCAACTAAGAACTGGCTCAGCCGAATAAATAAATACTTAAAACAGATACACACACATTCCTGGTTTTTGCTGGTACATGTTAGCTTGGTCCTGTGGCTCCTTTCAGGTGCATAATCTCTTCTCTTAGCAGGCGGGGTTACACAGGTTAAGTAGCCTTAACCTTACTTATTTGACTGATGGCCAGAAGGGAGGTGGGGGTAGGTCTGAGGGAAATGTGTTTATTCTTGTAAGACAGAGGACTCTGCATCATCTTGAAACAAGGAGGGAGGGGTGACCTCTCATGGGGTAGGGTGGGCTACTTCTGCAGGCCCAGAGGCTGGGGAGAATGGGGGAAGTAGCATGTCCCCATCACATGCTGCAGGGTCAACTCCTTTCCAATAGGCTCTGTTCTTAAGCAGAAGATAGGTCAAGCCTGAGCATTCAGCTTCTGAAGCTGGGCTCCTCCTGCAGTAATTGAGTCTTGGACTTGACCCTCAGCCTTTCCTGCTCTCCACTCATAGGAGATGAGAGTCTCCTTAAATGGTGCTAAAGAGGCTGTCTGATTTCATATTCATTTCTAATTGGTGATTATTTAACCCCAGTCTTTCATTGACCTTCTCTGGTGCATCCATGGTTCTCAGCAACAGTCTTGTAACTATTGCTTTTTCATTTCTCAAAGTCCTGAGATACTGCGATGATTGGTGCATTCCCTTTCACCAGTATGCTACCCCTGTTCATGCCATGCACATTTTAATAATTGTACCACCCCCTCATGACAGAGGCTGTCTGTGCCCCATTCTACACCAGGGATGGGTCTTCAGTGCCAGCTGGCCAGTGAGAGTGGGTGATCCAGCTCCAGAATTTGTTTCAAAGAAATTTCTGAAATTAAATAACATGCTCAGACATGTCTGATTCTTTGTGACCCCATGGACTGTAGCCTGCCAGGCTCCTCTGTCCATGGGATTTCCCAGGCAAGGATACTGGAGGGGGTTGCCATTATTTCCTCCACGGGATCCTCCCAACGCAGGGATTGAACCCACATCTCCTGCATTGGCAGGCAGATTTTTTACCACTGAGCCATCTGGGAGGCCCCAGCCAGGATGTTGCCACTAGGATATTTTTTTTGAAGAATAAAATGTATTCCATTTTTATTGTGAGTAGTTTTTCCTTAAAGTTGTTGTCATATTTGATTCTATTTGTAGGAATTTAAAGCAGGTTATATATTGTACTATCTTTTCTTTAGAAACACATTAGACAAATCTAGATTGAAAATATCTTGAGTGACTGTTTATTGTAAATACAGTTGTAGAAGCAGAGTTGGGACTAAAGGGAAAATACATCATGTCTCACAAAATGGATTGAGGTGTACATTATCATGAGTTTATTGCTTTTTGTTTGTAGATGCCAGAGCTGAGGGGTCTATTAACATAATTAAGAGTTCATGGAATGATTTTTTTGGGGGAAGAGAAGCCTTGAAACTTAAAGTCACTTGCAGATGAAACATTGAAACTTTGAGTTTGAAACTCCTCTCTGACTATCTGGTGCTCATTATAGCATCCATAAGCCCCGTATCATGTAGTGACTTGCACTGTAGTTATTGCTACTGTTTTAGCTTTTCTCTTAGTATTTCTTAAAAATTTTTAATGTGGCTTATTAAAGATAATTTGAGAATACAAACAAAAGGAAAAAAAGTTAGGCTTAGTTGTAATCATATTGTGCATCCGTTTTTGTGCTGACACTTTTCCTTCGTGTCTTGTAATTTTACATGTAAATATCATGTAAAAATAATTTACCCAGACAAATATGTAATACATTTTTAGTGACTGTGTAATATTCCATTTAATGTGTATTCCACAGCACATGTAACTATTTCAGTATCACTGAACATTTATAATGTTTCCCTTCTTCACTGTCATACATGATAATGAAATGGGAATATTATGTATATAATGACTCCTCCCTCATATCTAGAATGAATTTCACAGGTAATATTTTTGTGAACAACACTGCTGAAGCAGAGTGTTACTATATTTGAAGTTCTTGATATATGTTGGTAAACTGCCTTTAGCAAGGGCTGGGCCACTTTGCACCCTCACTGACAATATGTGAGAATATCTGTTTTGCCATCTTTCTGGCAGCAGTGAGAATTATCATTAAAAAACTACCCCCCTATCATTTTGATTGGTAAGAAGAGTGTTTCCTTATTGCTCTGGTTTTTATGTCTTTGGCTACTGGGGATGTTGATAATTTCCTCATGTTTGTGCACTTGCTCTCTTCTGTGATATGACTGTGTGTGTTATAATAAAGCTATTTATAATATTGTATATTGCTATAATATGTAGTATAGTGATTAAATATACTATATATAGTATATTGAATAAATGTACTATATATTGGAAAGACCTTGATGCTGGGAAATATTGAAGGCAAAAGAAGAAGGTGGCAGAGGATGAGGTGGTTAGGTAGCATCACTGTCTTAATGGATATAAATTTGAGCAAACTCTGGGAGATAGTGGAGGACAGAGAAGCCTGGTGTGCTACAGTCCATGGTGTCACAAAGAGTCGGACGTGACTTAGCAACTGAGCGACAACTGTATGTTGATATAATTTACATAGTTACAATTCACCCAGTTATAGTGTACGGTTCAGTAATTTTTAATATGTTCACAGAGCTGTGCAGTCATTGCCATGGGTAATTTGGGAGCATTTTCATGACTCCAACAAGGAATCTGGTACCCACTGGCAGTCATTTCTCATCTTCCTTGAAACCCACCCTACACCTGGGCAACCACTCATCTGTACTGTCTGTCTCCCTATGTCTCCTTGCTCTGGATTCAAGAGAATCATACAAACATTTCAGAGGATATGGTATTTCAGGGCTTCTGTGGCTGACTTCTTTCTCCTAGCTTAAGTTTTCAAACTTCAGCCATGTTGTAGCAGATATCAGTACTTCATTCTTTTTTATTGCCCAATGATATTCTGTCATATAGATTTTACACATTTTATTTCCACTCATCAGTTGATGGTTATTGGGGTTATTTCTACATTCTGTTATCATGAGTAGTGCTTCCTTGAACATTATAAGTTCTTTTTAAACTGTTTGTTTTATATTGGAGTATAGCTGATTAACAATGTTGTGATGGTTTCAGGTGAACCGCAAGGGGACTCAGCCATACACATACATGTATTCATTTTCCCCAAACTCCCTTCATATCCAGGCTGCCACACAACCTTGAGCAGAGTTCTGTGAGCTATAATGTACAGGTTTTTGTGTGGACATGTATTCTCACCTCTCTTGGGCATATACCTATGCATGCAATTGCTGGGTCATATGATCACACTGTATTTGAACTTTTGAGGAACTCCCAAACTGTGCATGATTTTTGCATATTTATCTTTTGGGATGTTGGCATTTTTCTTTTAGATTTGTATGAGATTTTTATGTACAGCCAATATTAATCTTGTATACTTGCAGAAACTCTTTTATCTCCATAGATTGCTTGTCTTTCATTTGTAATGTTTTGTGTGTAGGGGCAGATAGTTTTAATTTTTATATTGTTGGTTCTGTCAATATCTTATTTTGTAACTTATTTCATTATTTCTAAGCTTTAAAAATATTCTTCTGTAAAGTTTGATAAATATCAAGGTTTGTTATAATTTTCTATAGTTTGATCTATAAAAAATTTCATGACTTCATCTATTTAGTTTATCTGAGAAAATGGTATGCAATCTCCATTTTCCTAACACGTCTTCCCTCTCCTGATGAATTTTTGAGGGGATGGAGCTTCCTTGGTGGCCCAGTTGGTAAAGAATCTGCCTGCAAGGCAACCTTTGGGCCGGGAAGATCCTCTGGAGAAGGGAATGAAAACCCACTCCAATATTCTTTATCATTTATTATTTTTTAGACATACTTATATTCATTTTGTTCAGTATATACATTTTTGCAGTCGTGCCACATGGTTTAAATTGTTGCAAGTTTATGTTTTGTATCTGGAAAAACAATCATTTTTCCCTTCATCTCATTTAATTAATTATCTTTTTCAAAAATTTCTTGATGATTCTTAATTTTTTCCAGATGTTTCCTGGATTTTCCCAAAGTCTTGTTATGCTTTCTAAATACTATTGGAATATGCATTGCTCTTACATTAAATGCCCAATTTGATTTTGAGAGACTTGACATTTTAATAGGATTGAGTTTTGTCATCCAGGAATCTTGCCTATCTCTCTGGTTACAGTGTTTTGAAATATCTTAGCCAAGTATCATGCTCACGTGGAAATTATGTCTTGTTTATTTCCTTGCTGGGGTGGATCTAGGTTTTGTAGGGGGCTGCAGTTTTGGAGCCATTCTTTAGGGAGAATAATGAGGACACATTATTATGTATTTTAATATGTTCTTAATGCCTTTAGTGGGCTTCCCAGGTGGTGCTAGTGGTAAAGAACCTGCCTTCCAACGCAGGAGACACAGGAGACTCAGGTTCGATCCCTGGGTTGGGAAGATCCCCTGGAGGAGGGTGTGGCAACCCACTCTAGTATTCTTGCCTGGAGAATCCCATGGACAGAGGAGTCTGGTGGACTATGGTCCATAGGATCTCAAAGAGTTGGGCAAGACTGAAGCAACTTAGCAATGCCTGTAGTAATAAGCCATTTACCGAACTTAGAAAATATTTTTAAATACTTTCTAGTTTTCCATTTTGGAATTCCTATATAAATGTTCACAGTGTATGCAAATAGCAATGGCTTTACATCATCTTTTATACTTTTTCCCATATCTTAAACCTCTTGAGAGAAAGGATTGTAATTAATAAATGTTAGTGATGGATGATAAACACCAAAGTTATATTCATAGAGGACTCAGAAAGATGAATTTGATACTCACCAAATTTCATGCTTCAAATGAAACAAAATTTTGCAATACTGTAGGATGTAGCCAACAGTCCCATTAAATTTGCCTTAAAGACATATATTTTATTGGAATGTATAACAGCATACTTTGTATTGAGACTGAGTTTTTAATACCATTTTAATGCTCTAAACTCAGAGTATATTTATAGAGAACTTTCAACAGTTTTCATTCCAGAAATTATTCAAGAAACATTGTATTTGGCCTAGATTCTTGTGCCAAAAATAGATTACCAAAATGGGAAGAAAACTTCCTAATGAAAGAGTCTTGAGATCATAAATCAATAATTAGGTTAAAAAGCCTCACTGGAGACTTCTATTCAAAAAACAAAGGGAAAAAAAGGATAGTTTATTTGGCATATATCTTCTACTATTACAGCATTTTATAAGATAAGGGATCAGATTTTTATAGGCCATCTGAAAACTACACGTTTTAGGAATCTCAGAAGGCAATCTGCCTTATTCTTTAATGTCTTTGAATTCTAATGTAAGGTGTTGTAGGACAACAGAAAAAAATAGGCAGATCAAGTTATTTCTTAGTTAACTGCCTTTGTTGGAACTGAAACAAGTTTTTGGAAAACAAAATCCTATAGAGCTCAAAGGAACTGTCGAGTCTGCAGAACATTATAGTTGATGGCCCTGGGAACACCACCCCTGATTCCTAATTATCCAAATAACCAAGAATTCAGGGATGTTTTTAGTAAAGTCTTTTTGTTTTAATAATGTAAGACACCTATATGCAATTAGAAGAGCCTAGAATATTATGATTATAACTGTTAGTTAAATTAAAGTGAAAGTGAAAGTCGCTCGGTCAACTCTTTGCAACCAGGCCAGAATACTGGAGTGGGTAGCCTTTCCCTTCTCCAGGGAATCTTCCCAATCCAGGGAGTGAACCCAGGTCTCCTGCATTTCAGGCGGATTCTTTACCAACTGAGCTATCAGGGAAGTCCTTAGTTAAATTAAATGCATAATTAAATGTTTGGGACATGGAGTTAAGAAGTGATGTGTTCAAAAGCATGTACCTTTAAGTGGCATTTAAGTAGCCCACCATTGAGGTGGAGGGAGAAAATCTTAGGGGTGCACCTGAAATTGTTTTCAGTTAATCTGACTTAATATTTAGATTTTTGCCATTTCCTAAACAGAACAAAATAAAAGCATCTTAGAATTTATATGTGCTTTCAGAGTTGGTAATCATAGCAAAATCTGTAAGTTTTAAGAGCTTGTTTTAATGTATGGGAGTTTTGGACATTTCTTATAAAATTTTTTTTTCTGTACAAATGGAAATAAAAAGTTGATTACAGGCATATGTCAGAGACATCATGGATGTGGTTCTAGGTTACTGCAGTAAAGTATTCCACATGAATTTTTGGTTTCCCATTACATGTAAATGTTATGTTTACACTTTCAAGTGTGTGGTAGCACACTATTAAGTGTGCAGTAGCATTATGCCTAAATGTACACACCTTAATTTTAAAATACTTTATTGCTGAAAAATGCTAAAAAATGTATAATGGTAACATCACAGATCACTGGTCATGGATAACCATAACATACAATAGTAATGAAAAAGTTTGTATTATTGTGAGTTACCATAATGTGATGCAGAGATAGAAAGTGAGCAAATGCTCTTGGAAAAACGACACCAGTGGACTTGCTCAATGCGCACAAGCCTCACTCTGTAAACAGTGCAATAAAATCTATGAAAGACAGTAAGGTGAAGCACAATAAAACAAGGTATGCCTATATCATTGTGAATTAGCAGAGGATATAATTGGTTGAGATGCACGACATTCTGAAAAGTGAAAGTGAAGTCGCTCAGTTGTGTCTGACTCTTTGTGACCCAGTGGACTGCAACCTACCAGGCTTCTCAGTCCATGGGATTTTCCAGGCAAGAGTACTGGAGTGGTTTGCCATTTCCTTCTCCAGGGGATCTTCCCCACCCAGGGTTCGAACCTGGGTCTCCTGCATTATAGGCAGATGCTTTACCCTCTGAGCCACCAGGGAAGCATGACATTCTACTCAAATAAAAAAGCCTGAATTTGGAACAAAATTGTGAAAGACACGACTAAGTAAAACTTCATAACCATTAATTGTTTCCCTGGTGACTCAGAGGATAAAACATCTGCCTATAATGCAGGAGACCTGGGTTCGATCCCTGGGTCAGGAAGATCCCCTGCAGAAGGAAATGGCAACCCACTCCAGTACTCTTGCCTGGAAAATCCCATGGACTGAGAAGCCTGGTAGTCTACAGTCCATGGGGTCGCAAAGAGTCGGACACGATGAGCGACTGACTTCACTTTCACTTTAATTGCAGCCAGATGAAAGAAAGAGATGCATAACAGGACAGTTGTTATAGCTCTTCCAATGGACGGCTTTAAATGGACTATTGTGATTAGTGTGTGGTTGCTTCAGCTTTAACCTTTTATCATTGTCTAGTCTTTAAAGCAGAACGTGCACTATCATATCTAAAAGCTCTTTAATTTTTAAAAACCCTAGAGAGCCTTTATGTGTGACTTAATTAAAGTTCACATCAACTTTAAATGTGTATCCAAGACAGTTTTCAAAAGACGCTTACATACAGCCTGATCATCAGGGTATGATTCATTCATACCCTGATGATCATCTCCAGTGGTTCTCACTCAGGGCAGCCCTTGCACTGCCAGAGAGTTTGGAAATGAGGCACATTTAGGGTTGATACAATGATTTGATATGTGGGGTACCACTGGCCCTTAGAGAGGGGGCAGTTTGTTTCGTGTTACCCCAAACTTCACTCTGTTCTGCACAATAAAAACTACTCTTGTGTCCTGCTAGAGTTTTTTTCTTTTTCTTCTTCTTCTTTTAATTAGATGGGTCCACTGGGAACCCCTACCCTTTTATTAAAAAAGATTATTATTTTGTTTATTTTTGGTTGTGCTGGGTCTTCGTTGCTGCTTGGGCTTTGCTCTAGTTGCTGTGAATGGGGGTTACTCTCTAGTTGCGGTGCACAAGCTTCTCATTGCGGCAGCTTCTCTTGTGTCGCACAGGCTCTACGGCATGGAGCCTTCAGAAGTTGTGGTACATGGGCTTAGTTGCCCTGCAACACATGGGTTCTTCCCCGACCAGGGATCAAACCCATGTCTCCTGGATTGGCAGGCAGATTCTTCGCCACTGAGCCAGCAGGGGAGCCCTCCTGCTGGAGTTTAAAACACATGCACTGAATTAAGGAATATGGTCAATGATCCTATAATAACTTAGTTTGAGGATAGATGGTAACTGGACTTCTCATGATGATTGTTTAATAATGTATGCAAATGTCAAATCAGTATGTAGTATACCTGAAACTAACACAAATATTATATGTCAACTCTGCTTCAATAGAAAAAAATAGAGACATCCTGAGCCATATCCTACTATAAATATGTTAATAGTACATTAATACTAGTGTAAATCAGTAGCCCTTCAGTATAAAGTAATACTGAAAAGTTCTATCAGAAGCTACACATAAAGACTCATAATTTAGGAAAAGTTGTTATGGATATAACATCATTAAATGACATAAAGATATTGTGTCAGAATTACTGGAAAATTGTATATCTTATCTTTAAAACTTTGTTACTTTCTTCATCATAAGGTTTTTTGGTTTTTTTTTTGGCACTAATTGGATGTTTTAAACGATTGTGTCAAAATATTGTTGATCTTGATTACTGAGTTAAAATTTAAGGAGACTTTTAAATTTTGTGCCCAAGGTGAGGACCCCTCTCCCTTCACCCTAGTCCTGGCTCTGATGTACACAGTTAGTTGAATAAGGTATTAATGGAGTCCGTCATACAGTTACTGCAAAAGCAAGGAAATCTTTTGTTCCCTGGAGCAAAGAGAGAAACTGCAAATCTCTTAAGTCATGCCACAACTTAAGACCCCCAAAGTTACACAGCATCTTTTTGCTGGATTCTATTGGTCAAAACAGATCACTGGATTCTGCCCGAATTCAAGGAAGGGCAAAACAGCTTCATCTGTTGGTGTTGGAGTGGCGAGGTTATATTGTCAAAGAACCTGTGAGGTGGGAGAGATTGTTGTGGCCGTCTCTGAAAACATCATCTATTACATATCGTGAAAAGAAATTCTTACATAATAGAATCTATCTGAGGTCCAATGTTTTAAAAAATGAAAGCAGCACCCAACTGTAATTTAACAGAGGAATAGAAGAAAATAATTCATAAAATGCATATTCAATATATAAGTGCTCAGGTATGACTACACTAAGGATGTAGTAAGGTAGCGAGATTTTTTTTTTTCTTTTTTGACTGTGCCGTGTGGTATGCAGCATCATACTTCCCCAATTGGGGATCCAACCTGCGCCCCCTGCAGTGGACATGTGCAGTACTAATCATTGGACCACCAAGGAGGTCTCAAGTAACCCGATTGTTGGAACCCGGCTGCCATGCTGTGAAGAGGCCCGAGCAGTCACATAGAGGGACTCACCAGAAGAGCGGTACGGCCTGCACCGGTCTGCCCAGCTGAGCTTCCAGCCAGCACCAGCTCCAGTTGTGTGAGTGAGACGATTTTGACATCTTAGCTGTCCTGAGCCTTACTTAACATCACACCAAACAGAAGAACGGCCATGCGAACCCACGGAATCATGAAAGAAATAAATTTCTGTTTGGGCTTGTTTGTTTTGGTGTCATAAACAAACAAAGTAGGCTATGAAGGGGGACATTAGGAATATTCCTTATAAAAAGGTTGTTAAATCTGATATTACTGGGGAATTTCCCTTATGGGTCCAGTGACTAAGACTCCATACTGCCAGTTCAGGGGGCCTGGATTCAATCCCTGATCAGGGAACTAAATCTCACAGGCTGCAACTCAGACCTGGCACAGCAAATTTAATTAATTAATTAAAAATCTGATATTGTTGAGAATCACTGTCACAGATAGTAAATGCTTTACAATTAGAATGTTTAAAAGATTCAGTAACTTGCAAAAATGTATTTTCTAACTGAAAATAGTTTGGATTAAAAAACTTATCAATTCCCGGATTTAACAAGAGAACCAATAAGCCAGAAACTTGCCACAGCCATGTCTGACTTTTTCTTATTTCCTCTCATTTTTTTTTTTAAGTGAAAAGTTGATTATTCTCTACTGTGCTCATTCACTTCAGTCTTGTCCAACTCTTTGCAACCCCATGGACATAGCCCACCAGGTTCCTCTGGCAAGAATACTTGTAGGGATCAGGGGATCTTCCTGACCCAGGGATCAAACCCATGTCTTGGGTCTCCTTGCATTGCAGGTGGATTCTTTACCACTGAGCCATCTGCTGGAAGACAGAAAAACACAGTCAGGGTAAGCTGTAGGTCAGTGGTTGCCTACTTGTGGGTCAGAAATTCCTGAGGCCCCTTAATCCCCATGCTTGGCAACTATCATCTCTCTGCTAATTCTCAAATGTATACAGATGCTGTTATGATAGGAATGTACAGATGAATTAAAAGTGTTACTAATTTTCTAGTTTTTTGGTCATTTTTCATTTTTTAGTTCTGGAGGTATTTTGACATTCAGAGTTTTTATATTTGAAATTTTGGGAAAACCATTGGCGGAAGTCCCTATATCCAGCTACTAATAGATTTGTAGCTGCTAAGATTCCTTCAAACCAATTAACAACAGCAAATTAACCACTGTCTGCTGTTCATTTGGTTTTATGGACCTTGACTTCTTCCTGTAAACTGAGCAAGTATAGGAAAATTAATTCTATAGAAAAGTTAAAGAAGAAATTTAGGTAGCTTCCATAAGGTAGCAGAGCTCTTAAATTATCCACCATAATCAGATTGCTTCATGGAGTCATTTTTAGAAGGCAAAGACTTAAAAAAAAATTGGGGGACTTCCCTTGTGGTCCAGTGGCTAAGACTCCATGCCCCCCATGCAGGGAGCCTGGGTTCCATCCCTGGTCAGGGAACTAGACCCCACATACCGCAACTAAGAGTTCACATGCTGCAAGTAAAGATCTCACGTACTGCAAATAAGAGCCGGCACAGCCAAATAAACAATTAAAAAAAATTTTGGCCATACCATACAGCATGTGGGATCTTACTTCCCCAACCAGGGATGCAACCCATACCCTCTACATAGGAAGTGCAGGATCTTAACCACTGGACCACCTAAAGAAGGACTTCTCACTGGAAGTACTGAGAAGGCAAAGGCTTTTTGTATAAAGGCCACTGGGAGAAAATAGAAAAGCTAGTGGGTGTATGAATGAATTAAATTTTTAGCAATTTGTGGTATATGACTTATATGCTGTAAGTAAATGAGAGTAGGTCTGGAAGTTCCACATTAGTAAAAGTTTATTAAATTTGAACATATCTTGTAATATTTTTATAGTGCTTTGTATTTTCCAGAAGACTTTCCTGACTGTTATCTATCTCACAAGAGTGTCCTAAGAACCTAACGAGATGTTCTTATAGAACTTATATACCAGGACAGTGAGTCCCAAAATGAAATACAGAGCTAGGGCAGGAGCTTAAATCTCTGAAAACTCATCTTTATGATAAAAAATTATAAAACATGTGTTCTAGTTAGGTACTGGTACTGGATTTGCCAATTCCTAGTGGATATTAATTTGATGTACTCAGCCAGAGAGAACCTGCTGTAATATCCATGCAAGACAGAGAGAGGGAGAATGATAATCTTAAAATATGTACAAAATCAAGGTGAGTGATGTTATTTGAAAAACTTACACATTGAAGTGATTTCATTTAATTATTATTCTTATTCTTTGATATGGACAGTTGATGATTTACAGAATGAGTAAAAGCACCATCACTTCATTTCAGTTCAGTCGCTCAGTCGTGTCCGACTCTGCAACCCCATGAATCGCAGCACGCCAGGTCTCCCTGTCCATCACCATCTCCCGGAGTTCACTCAGACTCACGTCCATTGAGTCAGTGATGCCATCCAGCCATCTCATCCTCTGTCGTCCCCTTCTCCTCCTGCCGCCAATCCCTCCCAGCATCAGAGTCTTTTCCAATGAGTCAACTCTTCGCATGAGGTGGCCAAAGTACTGGAGTTTCAGCTTCAGCATCATTCCTTCCAAAGAAATCCCAGGGCTGATCTCCTTCAG
>SJYQ01001059.1:48048-77329 GCA_006410935.1 Redunca redunca
AGTTTCAGCTTCAGCATCATTCCTTCCAAAGAACACCCAGGGCTGATCTCCTTCAGGATGGACTGGTTGGATCTCCTTGCAGTCCAAGGGACTCTCAAGAGTCTTCTCCAACACCATAGTTCAAAAGCATCAATTCTTCAGCGCTCAGCTTTCTCCACAGTCCAACTCTCACATCCATACATGACCACAGGAAAAACCATAGCCTTGACTAGACGGACCTTAGTCGGCAAAGTAATGTTTTTTAATATGCTATCTAGGTTGGTCATAACTTTTCTTCCAAGGAGTAAGCGTCTTTTAATTTCATGGCTGCAATCACCATCTGCAGTGATTTTGGAGCCCCAAAAAATAAAGTTTGACCCTGTTTCCACTGTTTCCCCATCTATTTCCCATGAAGTGATGGGACCAGATGCCATGATCTTCGTTTTCTGAATGTTGAGCTTTAAGCCAACTTTTTCACTCTCCACTTTCACTTTCATCAAGAGGCTTTTTAGTTCCTGTTCACTTTCTGCCATAAGGGTGAAGTCATCAGCAAAAGCACCTTGCTGGTGGTAAGTCGCTTCAGTTGTGTCTGACTCTGTGCGACCCCATAGACGGCAGCCCACCAGGCTCCCCCGTCCCTGGGATTCTCCAGGCAAGAACACTGGAGTGGGTTGCCATTTCCTTCTCCAGTGCATGAAAGTGAAAGTGAAGTCGCTCAGTAGTGCCGAACTCTTAGCGACCCCATGAACTGCCGTCTACCAGGCTCCTCCATCAATGGGATTTTCCAGGCAAGAGTACTGAAGTGGGTTGCCATTGCCTTCTCCACAAAAGCACCTTAGAACCATTTTAATACTATTGACATTAATTTGTAACATAACTTGAAATTAAGACAGTGTGATTAGTATATAAGTTTATCTTCAAGAGGTAATCTGCCATCACCAGCCACATAAATAGATCCTAGAACTACAATAGTCAACCTCCTACTGAGTATTTGTTATATGTTAAATAACTTGCTTCATTTTTCATAACTTAAACACAGGCCAACGTAGATGTTTATCGGTGTAAGAAAAAGACCAAGGTTTAAAAGAACTATGTTGAGACCTGCTGGTGCAAGAAAAACTAGAGGACTATTTTGAATTGAAGTGAAAGTGTTAATCACTTAGTGGTGTCCGATTCTTTGCAACCCCATGGACGGTGGCTAGCCAGCCTCCTCTGTCCATGAAATTCTCCAGGCAAGAATACTGGAGTAACCATTCCCTTTTCCTGGAGATCTTCCCGACCCAGGGATCAAACCCAGGTCTCCCGCCTTGCACACAGATTCTTTACCATCTGAGTCACCAGGGAGGCCCTTGCATCAACAGCGGAAGAGGCTTTAGATATATATAATTGAACATAGGTGTTTTTCATTTTTTTCTCCATTTTTTTTTTGTTGGTGACCAATTGATATTCATCAACTTTTAAATTTTGTTAATAAGAACAATCCAAAGATGAAGTAGGAATAGGAAGGGGAGAAGGAGGAGAAAGAGATAAATAACCATCTGTTGTCATCACTATTTCACACAAGATGGAACACAGAATAAAGGACAGTCATTTAAATTGGGCAGAGTTGGCTTCATGAAGCTCCTTTTCTCACTATCCTGTGGAGTGGTGGGAATTTAATGCAAGCTTCACACACTTGCATTGGTAACCACAGATGTAGGACCATGGCTTCATTTTACAGATGAGAAGATTAAAATTTCTCTCCAAGTAAATCCAAACATGGGACTTCCCTGGCAGTCCAGTAGTTAAGACTTTGCCTTCCAATGTGGGGAGTTGGAGGGGGAGTGGAGGTCAGTTCAATCCCTGGTGGAGGAGCCAAGATCCCACATGCCTTGCAGCTAAACATACACACACACACAATACAGAAACAATATTGTAACAAATCAATACTTTAAAAAGTTGGTTTACGTAAAAAAAAAAAAACCTTAAAAGAATCCAAACGTCCTTTAAGATGCATATTAATTTGATTCACAAAATAGTTTTTGTTGTTTCTTTTCTTTATTTAAAAACTTTTTTTAAAGCAAGAGGGTCCTACTTCAGTTTCTCTGCTTATACTGGCCCCTTGCCTTAGAGATAATGAATCTAAAAAGGTTTAATTCTAGGATTCTGTAGAGTTTCCTGCTATCATGTCAAAAACAGTACTATCTTTCTGGTAAATACTGGCTTCTTTTCCTTTACATTTGCAATGCAGTTGTGCATAGAAATTTATTTCTCTGATCTGAAACCTGAATGCTATTCTAGCTCCTGATGTCATTAACCAGAAAAGTCAAGTCATTTATTCACATTAAGTAGGTTGGTGTATAAGTAGAATTTGGGACACTTTTATAATTTTGTTATAAGACATAATAGGATTTTTGTGACATTGTTATCTTCATAATGCCATGTCTGTTGTTAATAGTCTGTCCAGTATAGAGAACTTTGTTTTCTTAATATATATATTCTGGTTTCTTCCAAATCTGCATACCTAGGAAAAAAGATGTTAAACTATCTGTTGAAACTGGACATTATCACCAATCTTTTCTTCTTTGTCAATCCCTCTTACTTCCTTTTCTCTTCCCCTTCTCTCATTTTTAGCTCAACTCCACTCTTCTCTCAACACATTCCTGTTCCCAGAGAGAGTTTCCAAACTACATCTTTTGAAATTCCAGTTTACCTTAACATCAATGTAGAATTTTTCATTGTATTAAAATCCTAAGAAGCACTTTTTAATATCAATCGTTCACACCCTAGTATGAATAAGTTCATGTGTTTCTCTCCTGCCCCTAAGATCTAATTTCTTTTTGAGTACGAGAGACAGAGAGAGCAAGAGAGAGAAACATGAAGATAATGGATCTTGAAGAAGGGTGCCATCAAGTGGGGAAAATGGCAAAAGAATGGGAAAAACATTGACTATGAATTTCATCTACTTTACAGTTTACTTGGGACTGAATGTTGTCTCCACTTAAAAAAAAATAATCCATCCAAGTAGTTAATCAAACTTACCTGCAGACAACTTGAAGTGGACAAAAGAGAAATGGGTGTAGTTATGTTTAAAAAAAATAGAAAATCATACTTTACAAATAATGAGCACAAATCCTTCTTGTTAATCATGGTGGTTTGGGTAAATGCATCTATTTGTGTTCCCTCTGTAAACCATACTCAAAAGATATTGAATGATTAAAAAAGAACAAACTCATAAGAACTAAGAGAATGGGAGGAAATGACAACAGACAAAAGATGTCAACAAAGACTGAACAAGTTGGGGAGTGATACCTGATTCAGCAGTATGAATAAGGTGGAAACCCTAGGCTGCTGGTAGAGAGCCCGCTTCTGTCTGCAGAACCCCAGAAAGCCCTAGGAATTTGCAGGAAGTAGGAGTCTCTCAGACAGGGGTCCCAAAGTGACACCAACATTCACAGACTTCTTGAGAGGCTCTACTTGGACTTCCAGAGCAGGTCAGCCACCTCTCCCCAACCCTTCAGAAGACTGGCTGTTTGCTCAGGAGAGTGTATGGATGATTCAGAGGCAGATACAGAGAAAACCAAGCAAAGGAAATTATCTGGGGAAAAGCTGTATGATAGAACCTTGTGTGGCTTTGATATGTAGATTTAAGATCCTAAGAATGAGACATAGAAGGTTAATTGATTATGCTGTAACTACACTGAGAGGAGGGGAAATGGTTTTGAGGCAGGAGGGAGATGGGCACCCCTCTCCCCAGGGTAAATTGATAGGAGGTTATTCCCTATGGATCGGCAGGACAGTTAAGAGAGAAGGTTGGGCCATGGCCAGATCACATATTTCTCATTCTTAAAATCAGGAGACTTCCCTGACTATACGTGCACAGAAAAAGGCTCCTTGGAAGTCAAAGAGAAGAGATGCTAAGGGATGCTCTACTCATAGGCCTCGTCAGTAGGATCCATCTTAGCTAAGAGATGTGTGCACACACATGGGAGGATCCTGAGATCTACCAAGTATGGACTCTGAACCAAGCAAATCAAAATGATTGGCCAAAGGACAACTGGAGGAAATGCCTCATAAAAGTAATTCAGACTGCCACGAGGGCTCAATTCAGGGACTCATAGTCTGTGCCTATGTCTGTCCACACATACTATACTTTTCCTCCTAATAAATACTTCAATTCACTGCCTCCCATCTTTGTGGGAATTCTTTTCTGCGAAGCCTGGACCTTGTCACTGACTGCTGGTCTAGTGGCGAGGATTTGGTGCTCTCACTGCTGCAGCCCTGAAGCCCGGCTTCAAGCTGTGGCAGGCCAAGGCCACCCGTGATCATATCGTTTGTTTGGTGGAGGTGGATAGGTGAGCAGTTCATTTTCTATAGGAAGAAATCAAAAGGCAGTATGAAGAACAGCAAGCAAAAATCAAGGAATAGCAGAGTAAACTAGGGGCTTCCCAGGTGGTGCTACTGGTAAAGAATCCAACGGCCAATGCAGGAGACGCAGGAAGAAAGCCAGAAAGGTGAGCGTGCCCTCTGGGCTGAGATTCCAGAGTGGGGAGTTTCAGCTTTACTCCTTGTAAAGTTTCAAATATAACTGTAAAAATTTTTTAATTAAGAATTACTTTTTGTTTTATTATCTGCTTTTCCATAAAACACATCTTGGTATGAAAATCAGAAATCAAACGGTTGCTTCAAAAAAATCTGTATTATTCTAAACTTTGACATAACTGAGGATGAAACTGAGAAAAATACTTCAGACTGAATCTTCTTTGGAAAGGCGAGACTTTATTTTCTTCCATCTTCTTGATTTTATTGGTTTCTTTGATTTTGTTTGTTTTTTATTCTGCTTGGTTCTGTTTTCTTCATCATAGTGAATGAAGTCACTCAGTCATGTCTGACTCTGCAACCCCATGGACTGTAGCCTACCAGGCTCCTCCCTCCATGGGATTCTCCAGGCAAGAGTACTGGAGTGGGTTGCCATTTCCTTCTTCAGGGAATCTTCCAGACCCAGGGATCGAACCCAGGTCTCCCGCATTCCAGGCAGATGCTTTAACCTCTGAGCCACCAGGGAAGCCAGTTAGAACCAAAACAGTAACTTGCCAGGTTTTGTGTTTGTTTTAAAAAAAAAAAATTGACATGTGAAAGAAATTTAGAAAATCTAAAGTTTATTATTTTTTTTTGATTCTGAAAATTGAAGAAGGGTTGTAGAATAATCATCATTATGGTTTATAACTGGTTATTCTTTTCCTTTAAGCTTAGATTCACTGATGTTTTTTATTTAAGCAAGGTAAGCAAGCTTAAAAGAGAGCACAAAGAAACAAACAAGAACAAGAAGGATCCTATGCTGAGGCCTCTGCTATGGATGGGATAAATTGCAAAGTCAGAATTTACTCAAGGAAGTAATTTAACTATGTGTGATAGTTGTTGTTCAATAGCTAAGTAAGTCATGTTTGACTCTTTGCGATGCCATGGACTGCAGCACGCCAGGCTCCCCTGTCCTTCACTATCCCCCAGGTGGGAAGGTGTCCAGTATGTGATAGACTCCTCTACAAAGGGAAGCTGACTGCTGAGACAATGTAAATCAAGGGAATTCTTTTCATTTACATATAAAGAAAAAAAAAAAAAAGCACCAGAGAAGGTACAAATAAAGTTGGCATTTATTATTGTCCCAGAATGACACTGAATTTTATAGCCAGTTAGTGAAATTGGAGTTTGAATTTTTATCTTAAATTGATAAATGTATCAAATTCCAAGCTAGAAAAAAATCTCTTGTCAAAATCCTTTCTCCAAATGTAAATTTACTTTAGGAAAAGGAGGGCAGGTATTTTAGATGCTAGAAGATGAGTATGGGAATGATTGTCTTGGGTAAGCATCACAATATTTATTTTAAATTCTTTTGCAGAATAAACTAGGTCATTGGTGAAAAAGACAATTTTGTCCTACAGTATTTCTTTGGAATCTGAGTCAATACATTGACCTAGTATGCAGAATTCTCAGTAAAACAAATGAATATTAAAGTAAATATTTCCACACGGTGTGTATAATTTATATACTTCAAATATACTTAGTGACTTAGTAGTGTTTACGTATAAAAACACTTTTTAACTCTTTTATAGGAAATATTTCAACTAAGATACCTAAGTTAGTGTTTTTAGTCTCTTTTTGGACTTCCCTGGTGGCTCAGATGGTAAAGCGTCTGTCTATAATGTGGGAGACCTGGGTTCGATCCCTGGGTCAGGAAGATCTGCTGGAGAAGGAAATGGCAATCCACTCCAGTACTATTGCCTGGAAAATCCCATGGACAGAGGAGCCGGGTAGGCCCCAGTCCATGGGGTCACAAGGACACGACTGAGTGACTTCACTTTCACTTTGGGAAGATTCAGTGTTTTGTGTAAAAGTATTTGGGCTTCCCAGGTGGCCGTAGTGGTAAAGAACTTGTCTGCCAGTGCAGGAGACATAAGGGACATGGGTTCAGCCTTTGGGTCGGGAAGGTCCTCTGGAGGAGGGCATGGCAATCTACTCCAGTATTCTCGCCTGCAGAATCCCAAGGACAGAGAAGCTTGGCAGGCTATGGTCCATAGGGTTGCAAAGAGTTGGGAACAACTGAAGCGACAGCACGTTTGTTAAGAGGGAAAGCCTGGACAGTCCTTGGTAGAATGCTATTTAATATGGTAAGTGGGACGCTCTTTTGTGTGGTTGGATTTGAACTGGATGCATCTCTTGTGCTGAGGATAGTCTGGCATTTAGTCAGGAGATGACTGCTAGTCTGGTCTTATACTCAGGGCAGTGTCATGGGCTCACCTCTAAACCATTTTGTGCTTTATACCATGAGTATCTGGTCTAGATCATTCATTTTTGGCTCTAAAATTATCTGGTGATTAATAGGAAAAACCCAGTTATTTAGGAACTAAGGTAGGAGTTGATTTTCCTGAATTAAAAAAAAATTATACTTATTTGGAAAAATTTCTGAAACTCTGCCATGGAAGAGGAGGAACTGTGTTAAAGCTGGTTTGGCCTCACGGTTTCTATAGTTCAGGGAGATTAAAATGCAGTTTATTTGGGGGACAAATTTTGGGTTTGGATTCTGAAAGATTTCTTAATCCTGCATATTCAGTCACTCAGTCATGTCTGACTCTTTGCAGCCCCTGGACTATAGCCCGGCAGGCTCCACTGAGCCACCTGGGAAGCCCTTTCTTAATATTAACATTGTTCAATTTTGTAAATAAAATATTGCAAATAAAAGAGCGTGATGGCAAAGATGGTGTGGTTCATTTGATGATGCTCTTGATCAGGATGACATATGTATGCACACTTACTGAGCTCCTGCTGTATGCTAAGCACTGTGCTAGGGACTTTGTTTACATCCATGGTATCACTGAACCTCAAAAGTGTGAAAAATAAATAATGGTATCCCTGATTACTAATGAATAAACTGTGCAGTTTGAGTTTAGTTCAATTCTAAATTGCCTTCCCTTTAAGCAGATGTACTCCCTCAATTAGTTGTACTAGTATATATAGGAAAAAGAGCATCATTGCCTGTATATCTAGTGAGAACTTCCCTAGCCCTCTCTCCCGATCTTTACCAGGAAGAAATTATAATCGCAATTATAGTTTTGTGAAGTGTGTGTTCATAACACTGTAGCTCCTTGTTCTTCCTGAGGAACTCTTGGAACTTTCATTACAGAAAATAGGAAATACCAACTCTATTCCTGCATTTCATTCATCAGACTCTTCTGAAATAAATGTGACTAACTGGCTACCCTTTCAGTCTGCCTCGACCCATCCCCCCAGGGTGATGGGTAGTTCTTATTTATGTTACATGGTTGATTGGTTGTCATATTAATTTCCAGCAACTCAAAACACTGTGCTTGATATGCTTCCCCATAGAACTGCCTTTGGCACTAGAGCAGAGTCTGCTCTAAGATACTGCTTTCAATTTTTCATGCGTAGGTTTAATTAAATTTTGTTTTATTTAATTGACTGTTCACAGCATTTGGAGACCTCTAAAAATGCAGCGTGTGGAGCAGGAGAAAGATTAGGCAAAATCTTCCTACAGGAAGTCAGACTGTGCTCAGTGAGGATGGCATCTAGTACATGCTGGGGAGAGAGTCTAAAGGACTTCCACCCAGTGTTAGGAAATGACATATGTTATATGTTTATAGCATACTTATAACTTCAAACTTGGTGTATTTGAATATGATTGAGTTACTTGATATATAGATATATATCAGAAAAGTGGAGGCTTCCCAGGTGGCTCAGTTGATAAGCAAGCCGCCTGCCAGTGCAGCAGATCCAAGAGACATGGGTTCGATCTCTGGGTCAGGAAGATCCCTTTGGAAAAGAAAATGGCAACCTACTCCAGTATTATTGCTGGAAAATTCCAGGGACAGAGGAGCCTGATGGGCTATAGTCCATGGGGTTGCAAAGAATCAGATGTGACTGAGCACACACATGCATGTATCAGAAAAATTACATACACATTTAATTTTTCTTTTCCATTGTGGCTTATTACATGATATTAAATATAGTTCCCTGTACTATACAATAAAACCTTGTTTATCCATTCTATTATACTTAATTTTTATGAATATATTTACTTTTAAATGATATGGGAAAATAAATATTTTTAAAGTCTAAGATAATAATTTTATAATGAGTGATTATTTAATTTANATCTACAACTTATTTAAAATATTCACAGCTTCAACTTATTCCAAGTTTAACAATGTAAATTTATTGCTAAGAGAGTTAGTGGCTATAAATGATATACTCCTACATGATTTCAATTTGTTCCAAATGGAAAGAAATGAATCTGCAAGAGCAGTTTTACCTATAATACTTAAGTCAAGAAATCAGTTGCAGGAATTCCCTGGCAGTCCAGTGGTTAGGACTTGGTGCTCCCAGTTGGTCATGAGTTCCATCCCTGGTTGGGGAACTAAGATCTCGTAGGTCCCACAGTGTGGAGGAAAAAAAAAAGACTTCAGTTGTTTTCCTGAAATGGTGATGAGGTAACCCTGCTCTCCACACTGTCCTGTTACACCAGGAAACATTTTGATCATTTGGTCACCTGGCTAATGTCAAGTTGGATAATTATTTCATATTTCATAACACTGAGCCCTGTTGTCCATCTCGTCTCCAACTTTATTACCTAATAATGGCAATATTTATTTTTCTCAGTTTTTGTTTATGTGAGGTTTGTGGTATGGATATCTGGTCCATAAAATTTACTTTGGCCAACTAACACTCAAACACTTACTGGATTCTTCATGAGTAACTAATAAATTACTGTTGGTGAAAGGAGTACTTAATTAGCTCTAATCTTCATAGTAAGGATCATTAGCATTTAATGAGAATTAATAATTTCATAAGACATGGAAATATATTGCCCTAAGCCAAATAATTTATAACCATAGTATTGCAAATTGGTATTTAAAATTAATGAGTGACATTTTCACATATTGTTAGATGATCTATAATATTTTTATGTTATACCTCTAGGTCCAATAGAATGTATACTGGGGTCATGTAATTTCACTGTAAATTATTATAGTTAACCAGACTTGAGATTCTACCTTCCTGTGAAATGCAGCTCTTCTTCTCCTGGCTAATTTCTACTTCAGTTTAAATACCTCTTCCTTCTAGAATCTTTCTCTGATCCCCTGTGTCCATCCAACCTCTCATTCTTATAGTTCATGGTTCTTACCCTTTCAGGAAACTTACTGCTGTCTGTAAACCTATATTTACTTGTGTGTTTCTGTGTGACTCTCTCTATATGTTTATGTAGAGGCAAAGAACAAAGGTAAATGATTTAACAAATGAAGAAACTTCTAGTGTGAAGGACAAAGTCTCATTTCTCTCCTTTACCCATAAATACATCAAGAATTACTTGGATACATCAGTCTCATCAGAGGGTGACAGAGGACGAGATGGTTGGATGGCCTCACTGATTCAATGGACATAAACCTGGGCAGATTCCAGGAGATGGTGAGGGACAGGGAAGCCTGTCCCTGGGGTCACAAAGAGTTGGACATGACTTGGCACCTGAACAACAACAAAAATCAGATCTAATCAGTTCAAAAGTTTTAACAGCCAACAGCTGGATAAACTTAAAAGTCTTAGGCTGTATTGCCTAATATTACCTCAGTCTTTGGGCTCAAATGCTTTATTTACCATTGACAGTGGTATTGAATAAAGATCAGCTGCAATTGTTTTTCTCTCTTAGCTACCATTCTTATGAACAGAATGGTAACACTTAAAATAAATCTGAATATCAGCTTACCTGTGGATCAACAGAGTCTCTGAAGGTTCAAAAATTATTATCTTCCTCACTGAAAGCATCTGACACTGCCCTGAATGATTCTTCCGTCGTGTCCATGTTTTAGCAGAATTATTCCAAGTAGATACTTTATTTCTGCAAGTAATTTAACTTTTACAAAATATGTTTAGGCTGAAATTCATATTAAGACAGAAAAAATTGCCTCTGTATCTTGGTTTGAGAACATCACCATTTTAGACAGAGCTTGGTGACATTGTGAAGTGTGGACGTAACGACATTTATGACATTTAATCCCTGCATCTTAACTTGACAGAGCCTCATTTCTACTCACAGCTAGGTGGTCCTCCTCCTTCCATCTTACTCAGTATCACCATGATTACCTTCTGTCTCCTCTCACCCTCCCCCTAACCTTCAGAAGATCTCTCCCGGCTTCAGAATCAAGTCCAAGTTTCTTAGGGCATGAACTTTGAGGCTGTTGAGACCTGACATCAACCAGTATTTCCAGTCTTAAAATCCTGTACTCCCTTCAGTAGGTCCTGCCCTTGGTTCAAACCAAACCCTTGTTTTTATCTCTGCACAAGTCACCTTTTCCCAGCCCTGTGCCTTTGTGCCTCTTGTTGGTGATGGCCGTCTCCTTCATCTTCACATTCCAAATCCTGCTGGGCGTCATGGACCAGTTTGGTTGTCTTGTCCTTCATGGTGGTGTCCTAAGCACCTGAGCTTTGTCACCTTTCTCTACTCCTGTGCTCCCATCTGGAAGGGCATTTTGTATCTCTGTCTTATTACATGACCTTCTACCCTGTCTTGTCCTTATTAATATCTCTATCTAATCTCCCTTACTTAGAAAAATGATCACTGAGAGGTGGGTTTCTGTTTCATTTTCTAAACTCCCAAAATGCTTAGTAAGTGCAAGTTTGGCAGGATGCTGCAGCGCTGAAGGAATTAACTATGATATAAATGCTATAAACATAGTAATGAAATAATTTTAGTTTCGGTGTATATCTGTTTTCTATTGTGGTATACTTGACACCTGTGTGCTCAAATCTTATTTATGTTGTATTTTACAAAGTTCTCTAAGCCAAGAATGGCAAATAAAGAGGGTCAGAAAATGCTGCCTCACAGTGTGCTGCTTTGGCATATGGATTATTTTGAGTTGAAGACAGTTGAGAAACAGCAGCAGCAGGAAGGGCTCTCTGCCCTCCTCCTTTCAATCTAAAAGCAGGTCACAAAGTTCCTGTGAGAAAGGTGCCTTCTCTATAGCAGAAAGAGGAGAACACTCTTATCACCCAAGACAGGAAATAGATGTTGAGATGAATCTATTAAAAAACCTTAAAGGGTACATGTATATGTATGACCGAGTTGCTCCACTGTGCACCTGATACTATCTTTCAACACTATTAATCAGCTATACTCCAATATAAAATTAAAGATTAAAAAAACCCACAAAATCCCAAATTTAAAAAACTGCTGTATAGCACAGAACTCTATTCCTTGCTCTGTGGTGACCTAAATGGGAAGGAAATCCAAAAATGAGGGGCTATGTGTATACATGTAGCTGATTCACTTTGCTATACAGCAAAAACTAACACAACACTGTAAACCAACTGTACTTCAAAAAAAATTTTTTTAAGAAATAAAATGTAAACCTAAAACAACAATAACAATAAAAGAAAACTTTGCTCCAATAACCCTTACCTGTCATTATTTTCCGTCATTTAATTCCTTGTTACTTTCCCACAGTTTATCATCTATAGTCCCAACCCCTCTGTCTAATTGCATCTCCAGTATCTCTCACTCTTTGTTAAAATGCTGTGTAAGCTCTCAGGCCTATCCACTTCTTTGGGTCTTCGTTTCTTTTATATGAAGACCTCTATATACCCTAGATGCATTAATATCATATAGAATGTGTATGCTTTTTTTCCTGTTAACCTATCTCTTTCAGTTTAATTTTCAGGCCCAGCAACAGAACATAAGAGGTTAGGGGGAAAGTCTTTACTCCCTAACATAAACATTGTATAACCAAGATATATCTCCTTCTTTCCTTAAAGCTCTGAGAACTCTGGAGTGTGTGTATGTTGTGTATAAAGGATTCAGAATGATAAGGCCTCTAAGCATAGAGAGGGAGGGGATTCTGCCAGTATCTGTGCAATTATTATAATTTGCTAAGTCACTGAGATTAGGTACTTACCCTTCAGATCTTCCTGGTGATTTCCACAGCCTTAGTGATGGCTAGTCATCTTAGTTAAGTCCTAATGTTGCCTTCCAGCGTACCAATTCTGCATTTCCCACTATATGCTGAAATTGGATGGGCTCTTAATAACTTAAATTCAACATCTTTAGTACCAAATTCATCATTCCCTACTTCCTAACCTGATCAAATCTTGACCTTACCAAGCTCAGGACCCCATTACTGTTTGTAAAGAATGTTAGAATAACTGTCTCACTTGTGTCTCCCCACTGCCATCCATACTACCTTCTCCTGCCAGATGAACTGCCCTCCAAATTGTGAATCACATTACCTTTGTTCAAAAACTTTCTTCTGTACTGATTTGTGTTCAGACTTCTAGCCTGGACTTCAAGGCCCTTGACCAGGAGAGAACCACAGTGACATTAGTAGACATAGCCGTGTACATGGCCAGAATGGAGCAACTACAGAGTGATTATCCAGCACTTTCTAGAATGTTCAGGGCACCTTGTGATACAGGCCAGGTACAACCACCACACTGGTTTTTGTCTTTCTGTGGTTAAGCTGACCATGATCAAAAGAAACAGCCATCTCTTCTGACTTTTGCAATGTTTGATGATATTGTTTAATGGTAAATATTTAAGTTCTGCACTGTGTCAACTTAACATACTTCAGCAAACCTATTTTTAAGTCTTCCATAAAGAGAAAAAGAGTAAGTGGAAATTTGAGACCAATTTTTCTCAGGTATAAACCTATGGGATGGAGAGAGAGTGAGGGGAGGCAGATAGCGTGGAACACCTGTTTCTGAGACTTCTTTTTCCTTGTGTGATTTAGTTTGTCTCTTGGTATTGATCAAATTCACAAAAAGTTATTGAGCTTCACTTTATGTGCGTGAGGAATCACAGCTTTGGTCAGACACTGACCAACCGCTAGGAGGAAATTGTAAACATGGTCTGATGGAGTAAAAAGAAAATTCCTATAAGGTTCACACTTAGTTTTTACCTTTACTTTCACTCAATCCCCAAAATCATCTATGAAGAGTTAGGGTGAAAATATTGAAATGCTTTTTTTTTTCTAGTGCCTGTAAGCCTTCCATGTCACATGATTTATTATTTCAAGATCCTGCTCATTGAGATTAATTCAGTAAAAGAAGAGACGAACTTACTTGTTATGGATCTTCTCATCAAAATGTGATCTAAGATTTAGCTTCTTAATTTGTTAGCTCCTCTATAACTAAATTGTGTCAACTATCGATGCCAAAGTTAATTATTCAGTATTTGCAAATTCTCAGTTCACAATGAAAGGTGCCTCTCTTTAATTGGTAGTTGTTTTTGATTTATTGATTTTACTCCATCAATCTATTGTGTTTAGGAATGGCTATTCTTTAAATTTGTTCTCAATTACAATAAAAAAGAGAGAAATATACATATTTACTTTATCTAAAATTCTTCAGTGAATCCTCTCTTAGCATACAGTAAGGCCTTGACTTTGTGCCTGCCTGAATACAGAAGCTGACCTCTCCCTGAACCTTCTCCCTGTTACAGAGCCTGCACCCCAGTGACCATGGCTTTTATTTTTTTTCCACGGGTGATCTAGAACTCTAGGATCAAAAAATTTTTGTTCTAGTTCTAGCTCTGCTTCCAACTAACTGTACTTGTTTACATATGTACTGTGTTTTCAGTTATGTAACAAGCACCCTTAAACTCACTGTGTGAAACAAAAGTTAAAACCTTGACAAAAAACCTGAATCTTAACCATATGGCCTCTTCTTCATTTCATCTCCTGACCTTCCCTGATCTTATGTAACTCTTGTCCTGAAGCCTGTGTTTGTATGTTCTTTTTTCTCCCTTTTAATGTTGTTTTGTGGCATCTATATGTTTTCCCAAAAGAATTTTATGTTTTATTTGTTTTCAACCTTGAAAGGGCATCAGTCTATCTCCAGACTTATCCATTGTATTCCCATGAGTTATTATTATTTTAAGTCAATTTGAAGTGGATTTTTCTGGTACTTGCAATAAAGTGACTCATAACTGATTCAGTGACCAGGCTTAACTGGAAATAAAGGACAGATCTCCCTCCACATTCGCTTAAAGGAGCCAGAGTGTTTTTGGATGACCTGTGAAAGTGAAGTGCCTCAGTGGTGTCCGACTCTGTAGCCCACCAGGCTCCTCCGTCCATGGGATTCTCCAGGCAAGAATACTGGAATGGGGTGCCATTCTGTAGCAATATCCTTATGCACTCATGCTTCCTATACAGAGATGATGGGCTAGAAGGGAATTCTCCTGTCAATCAAGCCCTTGACAGAATTTTAACTAGACTATCTTAATGGTAACATTGCCTTAATTTATGAATGTTTTTCACTATTCCAAAATTTAAGTGTTGGATTTTAAAATGGTAGAGGGGGAGAATTCCCTGGTGGTTCAGAGTCTGCCTTGCATTGCAGGGGATATGGACTCAACCCCTTATCAGGGAATTGGAATCCCACATGATACAACTAAGACCTGATGTAGCCAAATAAATAAATATTTTAAAATAAAAAAATAAAATGGTAGAAGAACTAACAGGCTAACTCAGGGTAGCAATTTTTGTCTTCTGGCTGACAGTGAATAATTAATTGATTAAAAAATTGAACAAACATCTATTGAAATAGTATGCGACTGAGTCTTAAAAGACCCTCATGCTGGGAAAGATTGAAGGCAGGAGAAGGGGATGACAGAGGATGAGATGGTTGGATGACATCACCGACTTGATAGACATGAGTTTGAGCAAGCTCCAGGAGCTGGTGATGGACAGGGAAGCCTGGCGTGCTGCAGTCCATGGGGTTGCAAAGAGTAACTGAACTGAGTCTTGAAAGGTACTCAAGATTTGTTTTAACCAGATAAGACACACAGACATGGACAAGATTGTCAGAAGAAACAAGTTTTTACTCACAGATACCTAGGATCAGGAGATTTGGCACAGTGTGCCCTGCAGGGCCACATGGGGAAGTACCAGAGTTGGTCAAGAGGCAGAGGGATGTAAAGAGAAAACATGGGCAAGGGCTCAGAGTGTAGTTTCTGCAGAAGGAACCAAGAAAGTAGGGTAAGCAGGCTTAGGATTGGCTAGTTTGAATAATTTTAGCGGGTTCTGGGGTATAGGGACTGCCTCTAGTTGTTTGTTACCTGGTCTGGGGGTGATGAGGGTAAGGGAATAATTGCCTGGCTCCTAAGAACCCTTTGGGAGCTCAATAAAGGATGTGGCTGAGAGTATGTGATTGGAATTGGTTGGTTTGCGTATGAAAAGCATGCTTGCTGATGAGTCCTTTATTATGTCTTGGGAGGGAGGGAAAGTCTCTCTAGGATCAGGGAGGCCCCTAATGTTAAAACATCAAAATAAAAAGATATGTTTGGGACCTCCCTGGTGGTTCAGTGGTTAAGAATCCACCTTGCAGTACTGGGGGTGTGGTACTTAGTCCCTGGTCAGGAAACTAAGATCCCATATGCCATGGAGTGCCCAGTGTATTAAAAAGCAGAGACATCTCTTTGCCGACAACCTATGGTTTTTCCAGTAGTCATGTATGGATGTGAGAGTTGAACCATAAAGAAGGATGAGCATCAAAGAATTGATGCTTTTGAATTGTGGTGTTGGAGAAGACTCTTGAGAGTCCCCTGGACTGCAAGGAGATCAAGCCAGTCAATCCTAAAGGAAATCAACCCTGAATATTCATTGGAAGGAGTGATGCTAAAGCTCCAATACTTTGGCCACCTGATACAAAGAGTCAACTCATTGGAAAAGACCCTGATGCTGGGAAAGAGTGAATGCAATAGGAGAATGGGGTGGCAGAGGATGAGATGGTTAGACAGCATTATCGACTCAACGGACATGAATTTGAACAAACTCTGAGAGATAGAAAGCCTGACATGCTGCAGTTCATGGAGTTGCAGAGTTGGAGAGGACTGAGCGACTGAACAACAGCAAGCTTAGAGGATAATATGAAGTCAGGGAAAGGAGAAATAAGCATATTTATAACTCAAGGGGATGGGGTTTCCAATAGAAAGATAACAAGACTGGAAGTACAAGGTGATACAAGGTGAAGGTCATAAGGGAAGAAGGAGAGGATGGCATTCAGGGCACAGGTGTAGAGGTCCTTGAATATGAGAAGGGATTTCTGATCCTCTAAGACTGGGAGATGGCAAAGGCAATGGCACCCCACTCCAGTACTCTTGCCTGGAAAATCCCATGGACAGAGGAGCCTGGTGGGCTGCAGTCCATGGGGTAGTGAAGAGTTGGACACGACTTCACTTTCACTTTCACTTTTCACTTTCATTCATTGGAGAAGGAAATGGCAACCCACTTCAGTGTTCTTGCCTAGAGAATCCCAGGGACGGGGGAGCCTGGTGGGCTGCTGTCTATGGGGTCACACAGAGTCGGACACAACTGAAGCAACTTAGCAGCAGCAGCAGCAGCAGCAAGACTGGGAGAAAGGGAGAATTTCTAAGAAGGAAACAGCTTTCATCATTTGATCTGTATTTAAACTTGTGGGTCTCCACATTTCTCTTCAAATAAACTTGGCTGCTTCTGACTGAAGCTAAGTTACTGCCACTTATTTTCCTTTGGGCAAAAGCATGGCTCTTTCCCTTAGTCACTCATATTCAACATTATTTTAAAAGTACTTGTATTAAAACATTAAGGGAAAAACAACAAATGTGTGAAAAGGAATATAAGTATTAAATTTTTTTCAGTGATGATGAGGTGGTTAAACAAAATCACCATCATCACCAAAATCAACATGAACTTGAACAAACTCTGGGAGATAGTGGAGGACAGGGAAACCTGGCATGCTGCAGTCCATGGGGTTGCAAAGAGTGGGAGGGCTTCTCTGGGAGAGTTCTGAGACCTGAAGGATGAATAGTTGTCTAGGCAAAATGTGAGGCAAATACCATTCCAGGTAGAAGGAATAGCCACGGAGAAGGACTTGCAGAAAGTTTTGTTGTCTTAAGAAATAAAAGAAAGTACTGTGAGTAAAATCTAGTGAGAAAAGAAGGGCTTGAAGAGGTAGGCTCTGTTAAAGATCTTGACATTTATTCTAGATGCAGTGATAAACTACTGAAAGGTTTAGGGCAAGGCAATGTCCTAACCTAGACTGTGTTTTCAAGAGTACCCTGGGTATTACGCAGAAGGAAAGGAGAGGGCAGAGTAGAGCTGGAACGTTCATTTGCAGACTAGATTAGTAATGAAGTGAAAGATGATGATGGCTGAGACTAGTGAGTTTGCCTTGGAGATTGAGAGAATGGCTATAATACTTGACTTAGATTTTCAGAGAAACCCTACTAGTACATCATACCTATTCATTGTTTTCCTGTATGGGCCACATAAGACAATAAAACGAGAGAAATAAATTAAGGGCAGAAGAATGAGATAATAAGGAATCTGAAAAAAAAAGTCATTATTTGCGTATGACATATAGAGAGACCCCAAAGAATCTACAGAAAAATTATAAATAATGTGAGAGTTTAGTAAGATGTCTAAATACAGTATTTAAATTAAAAGTGAATAGAGGAGGAAGTAAACACAGGAGAGGGGCTTCCCTGGTGGCTCAGTGGTAAAAAAAAAAAACCTGCCTGCCAGTGCAGGAGACTTGGGTTTGATCCCTGACTTGGGAAGATCCCACATGCTGCAGATCAACTAAGCCCATGCACCACAACTGCGGAACCTATTCTCTAGAGCCCAGAGGCCAAAATTACTGAGCCTACTCGCTGCAACTCCTGAAGCTCTAGAGCTTGTGCCCTGAAACAAAAGAAGCTACCACAGTGAAAAGCCCAAGGACTGCAGCTAGAGAGTGATCCCCGCTCACCACAACTAGGGAAAAGACCACACGGCAATGAAGACCCAGCACAGCCAAAGATACATAAATTAATTAAAAGCAACACCGGGGAGAGGGGGTGGCTACAAGTGGAGTAATGTAGGTTAAAAAGAGAAAAAGAGAGAGAAAAGGAAAGAAAAGAGAAAAAAGAGGAAAGAGAGAAGGAAGGAAGGAAATAAAAGAACAAAGATTAAAAACTGTTATACTCCATGTGGTTAAACTAGATTGATAAGAACTTGTGTTTGGAAGGGGACGTAAATGAATTAAGTTGGTGATACGATACAGTTCCTGATTGATTGAGGCGTGACTTGAAAGTAGGTTATTGAGGTGGAGGAGGGTAAGTCACCAATGAGGAGGTATTCAAGGAATTGAATGACTAGCTCACGGATCACTCAAGCTTGTGTCAAAATGACTCAGGATGGTTGCTTGAATTGGGATGAAGGAAGCCTGAAGCCAAGTGCTTTGTCCTTCATGAATGAGGGGCAGCAGATGATTGCTGTGGGGAGGGGGAGAGGAAGGTATAAACAGATGGTTGAATCTCCAAGGAGCAGGTGTTTTGCAAAAGGAAGAGAAAATAATGGTCTGGAACTGACTATAGGGAAGAGGGAAGATGGATAGGTGGGTCTTCCATCTGAGAGGACAGATATCTCTAAGGGACATCTAGGACCTTGGTTATGGCAAGAAATTGAAAAGGGAAGATGATTAAAAAGAGTTTGCTAATTATAGATCAGAATTTTGAAGAGCACTTGGCCACGTGTCAATACATAGTAGATGCTCAACACATAATTAATAAATCAACCAATTAATGATGAACATGCTAGAGAAGCTATATCTTCTCAAGCCTACAACCCCAACCAGTTTGCATGTTACCACCAAATGGGCTATTTGATTCCAGGTGCTTCAGAGAGTGCTTTGCTGTCTATTTCAAAATTCCATTCAATATATAAATGTATCTATACATGCAATACTCAATGTATCAATTAATATGTTGTACATCTTAAATTTATATGGTGTTATATGTCAAATATGTTTCAATTAAAAGTCAAATAAAAACAACTCCATTCAGTCACCAGGAAGATCCTCAGTTCTTAGTTGGAGAAAATGTCCTTTTCGGAATTCTTTATTTTTGTTATAGGCGGTTGTAGCCAAAAAGTATAAATCTCCCCGTCTTCATGTAGTTATCATATTAATAATTGGGCACAATCTGATTCTCATGTTTCTGCCAAACTGAAACTATTAAATGCTTTTAATAAGCACCTCATCTCATAGCCTCCACACCATCTAATTCTTCTTTTTAATTTCCTCTACTGACACACATAAATGCTCTTTTTAAATGCATTTTTAAAGTAATATCTTAATCTTTAGACTTAGTGATATATTTTGTTTCTCCACATGTCACAGTTTATAGCATTTTTAAAGTCCTCTATGATGGCTATGAATGCTTATAAATTCACTGATTTATGCAGTATATTTTCCTGAGGGGGAAAAATGACTGTCTGAGAGGTTGGTGAATCTTGGCTTTCTGTCTTATGGTAGCATTTCATCAAACCAGTAATTAATTTTAAAAAAAGATTCAGGTTTATGTTTAGCCTTAAACAGAACCTTTGAAATTCCAAATGATTTTTTTTTGTTTTTACTCCATACTGCTTCAACCCTTTATTTCTTAAACCATGAGTTATTTCTAGTGAAGGCATTTATCATTTAGAGTTTTTTTTCCCCCTTAATTTATTTATGGCTGTACTGGGTTTCACTGCTCTGTGGGCTTTTCTCCAGTTGCGGTGCCTGGGCTTCTCACTGCGGCAGCTTCTGCTGTTGCAGAGCACAGGCTCTAGGGTGCATGGGCTTCAGTAGCTGTGGCACAGGGGCTCACTAGTTGCAGCTCTAGAAACGCTCAATAGTTGTCGAGTGTTTAGTTGCTAAGAGTCGGACATGGCTGAGCGACTTCCCTTTCACTTTTCATTTCATGCATTGGAGAAGGAAATGGCACCCCACTCCAGTGTTCTTGCCTGGAGAATCCCGGGACGGCAGAGCCTGGTGGGCTGCCGTCTATGGGGTCGCACAGAGTCGGACACGACTGAAGCGACTCAGCAGCAGCAGCAGCAGCAGCTTAGTTGCTCCACAGCATGTGGGATCTTCCTGGATCAGAGATCGAACCTGTGTCTCTTGCATTGGAAGGTGGATTCTTTACCACTGAGCCACCAGGGAAGCCCTACAATTCACTCTAATAAGTTTTAAGTTTTAAAACTTGATTGAGGTATAAGTGACATATAGTATGCTGTAGATATTTAAAGTATATAATTAGATACCCAGGAAACTGTCACCACAATGAAGATAATCACCTCCAAAAGTTTCTGTATGTCTCTGATTTATTCTCTCCCCTGTTCCCTCAGTTTCCAGGAAATTTAACCTGCTTTTTGTCATTAAGGATTACTTTTGCATTTTCTAGCATTTTATATAAATAGAACCATACAGAATGTACTTTTCTTTGGCTTCTTTCTCTTAGCATCAGTATGTCAAAATTCATCCATGTTGTTGGATATATTAGTAGTTCATTTCTTTATATGCTAGGTAGTACTTCACTGTATGGATAGACTAACTATCCGCTGATCTGTTGACAGACATTTGGGTTGTTTCCAATTTAGGATTATGACAAATAAGGTTGCTATTAGCATTCATGTTCAAATCTTTGTATGAACACATTCTTCCATTGATCTTGGGGAAATACCTAGGAGAAGAACTGTGGAGTCATACAGTAGACATATGTCTAACTTTTTAGGCAACTTTCAAACTGCTTTCAAAAGTGATTAAAACATTTCACTTTCCCACCAGTAGTATATGTGTTTCATTTCCTCCATATCCTTTCCTGCACTTAATATATTAATTCTTTACAATTTTAGAAATTTGGAGGTACAAAGTATTCTTTCCTGGGGGTTTTATTTTGGATATCCATATTGACTAGTAATGTTGAGTATCTGATCATGTAGCTGCTTGTCATCCACATATCTTCTTTGGAGAACCATCTGTTTATATTGTTTCCATTTTTATTAGGGCATCTTTTCTTATTATTGCATTCTGAAAATTCTTTATATATCCTGGATGCAAGTTGTTCAGTTGATATGTAATTTGCAGATATTTTTCCCCACTCTGAATTGTCTTAGCAGAATTTTTTGAAGAGCAAAAGATCTTAATTTTTTAAAAAGATGTATTTGTTTGTTCATTTATTTGTTGGTGGTGAGACATGTAGGATCTTAGTTCCCTGACTAGGAGTCGAACCCATGCTGTCTGCAGTAGAAGCATGAAATCTTAACCACTGGACCACCAGGGAATTTCCAAAAGCTCTTAGTTTTTATGAGGCCCAATTTATTAACTTTTTCTTTTATGAATTATGCTTTTGATATTTTTTCTAAGAAATCTCTCCCTAACCTAAGGTAAAAAAATTTTCTTTTAGAAGTTTTTAGTTTTACATTTAGGTCTATGGTTTGTTTGAAGGTAATTTTCAAATACAGTTCTGTATTGTAATTTTTACCAGCTTTGTTGATATATAATTCAACCCAAGACTCCTGCATCGCAGGCAGATTCTTTACTGTCTGAGCCAGTAAGACACTGTTTATATCATAGCTCTTCTGTTATAACTTTCCACATACGGACATGTTGCAAGGAACTGAATCAAAAGGGTCTGAACCATCAGGGAAGCCAAATCTTAATATAGCCACTTTTAATTAATGTTGGCATGTTATGTCTTTTTCCATCCCTTCACTTTTAACCTACTTGTGTCTTTGACTTTAAAGCAGATTTCTTGTAGATAGTACATAGGTGGGTCTTTTTTAAACCACACTTACCAATATTTGCCTTTTACTGTGGGTGGTTCAGTTCAGTTCAGTCACTCAGTTGTGTTCAACTCTTTGCTACCCCATGGACTACTGCAGCACACCAGGCCTCCCTGTCCATCACCAGCTCCCGGAGTTTACTCAAATTTATGTCCATTGAGTCAGTGATGCTATCCAACTGTCTCATCCTCTGTCGTCACCTTCTCCTCCTGCCTTCAATCTTTCCCAGCATCCAGGTCTTTTCCAATGACTCAGTTCTTTGCCTCAGGTGGCCAAAGTATTGGCGTTTCAGCTTCAGCATCAATCCTTCCAATGAATATTCAGGACTGATTTCCTTTAGGATGGATTGGTTGGATCTCCTTGCAGTCCAAGGGATTCTCAAGAGTCTTCTCCAACACCACAGTTCAAAAGCATCCACAGTTCAAAAACTTCCACACTCAGCTTTCAGGTGGTTAGGTCATTACATTTATTGCTATTTGGTTTCTTTTTGTCCTATCTGTTCTTTGCTTTCCCTTTTCTCTTATTCTGCCTTATTTAAAATTATCTGGGTATTTGTGTATAATATTTGTGTTTAACTGGTATTATTTCTTCCTTAAATGTTTGGATAAAATTCTGTTTTATCTCCTTTGTTCACTTGTTAGTTATAATATATTGTATTATTTTAGATGTTGCTTTACAGTTCATAGTATCCATTTTTAACTTAAAAGAGTCTACTATTAAATGATATTATGTTACTTCATGTTTAGTATAAAGAACTTTACAGCTTTCTGTTTCCATTTCCCCCCTCAGACTTTTGTGCTTTTGTTATTATACATTTTACTTTGCACATGTTATTTATATCAGCTCCACAATACATTGTTATTTTTGCTCTCAACAATTCATTTTCTTTTAAGGATATTTAAATAATATTAAAAAGAGTCTGTTTTATTTACCCACACAGTTTCCCTTTCTGGTGCTGTTTTCTCCTTTGTGTAGTTTCCCATCTAATATCATTTTTCCTTCTGCCTGGAAACTTCTTTTTATTGTTTCTTATAGTACAGATCTGCTAGTTATTAAATCTTTCCTTCTTAAAAACTCCTTCTTTTGCCTTCAATTTTGAAAGATGTATTTGTTGTCTATAAAATTCAAGTTTGGTAATTTGAAGGGGTGGTCATTAAATGTTTTACTCAACTGCTTCTGACATGTTGTTTCCTATGAGAGATTGTTATCATCCTTATTATTTGTTTTTCTATGCATAATGCCTTCTTCTCTGGCTGCTTTTAGTAATTGGTCTTTGTAAACAGCCTTGGGAAATTTGTTTATGATAAACCTTGGTGTAACACTCAGTATTTTTCTTGTGTCTGGGGTTCATTGAGTTTCTTTGCTTTGTGGTTTATTTGATCAGATTTGGGAAATTTGGGGCCATTTTTCCCTTAACTATTTTTCCCCTGCTGTGGACTCCAATTACACATGTATTTGGCTACCGTATCTCACTGATGTTCTGTTCATTATTTTTTTAGTCTTTCTGTGTTTCTTTTTGGATAATTTCAATTGCTAAAAAGTCAAGTTCACTAACCTGCAATGTCTAATATGCCATTAATACCATTCCAGTGAATTTTTCATCTCAGACATTGTAGTTTTCAAATCTCTTGAAGTGTGGTTTGAGTCTTTAAAATATCTTCCATGTCTCCACTTAACATATTCAATCATCTTCTAACTTCTGAATATATAAAGTATAGGAACTCTAACAGTTTCTTGCTCACTAATTCTATCCTTTGTGTCATATATGGGTCTTTTTCAGGTGATTGATTTTTCTCTTCATTATGAGTCATATTCTCATACTTCCTTGTATTCCCAGTAATTTTTTGCTTAATGCCAAACACTGTGAATTTTATCTTGTTGTATGTGGCATATTTTTGTATCTCTATAAATATTCTTGATTTTTTTCTGGGACAAGGGTAAGTTGCTTGAAAACAGCTTAATCCTTTTGGGCTGTACTTTTAAGGTTTGCTAGGCAGGACCAGAGCAGTGTTTAGTCTATAGCTAATTTTGGCTCACAAGTTATGAGGATTCCCTCTCTGGATTGTGGGAACCAGAACTATTCCTGGTTCTGTGTGAGTGCTGGGAGTTTCCCCTCTAATACTTTTAAGAATGGTTCTTTTCTGGGCATTTGATAGTCTTCACCATGCATGTACTGATCAGTACTCAAGCTGAATACTCAAAGGAATCACTCTGTAGATCTCCAGGGTCTTCTCTCTGAAACTATTTCCTCTCCGTTAGTCTGCCCTGAGAATCTAGCTGCCTTGGACTCCCCACATTCCTAGCTTTGCCTCCTCATTTTAGAGTGATTATTCAGCTCCATCTGAGTTCTTATTTCCTGAATGGGAGCCTGGAAACTCTCAACAGGCAGGAATGGAATAATTGTAAGACTCACTTCATGTGTTTTCCTGCCTCTCTGGCCTCATCATTCTCTTTTGTTGCTGTTGAAGCCCAATATCTTGAAGACTATTATTTCGTATATTTTGTCTCGTTCTGAGTTTTTTGTTTTGTTTTGTTTTTTTCGTTCTGAAGGTGTGGTATAATAAGAACAATATTTGGTCTTTCCCCCTGGCTCTTGGCACAGAGCGTATAAAATCTTTGGCATTTCCTGAGAGACAGGAGTGTCTTTTGTTAATTATAACAGGCCCCTTTCATCACATCTGAGTTTATGCTCCTGAGGTGAGAATGGGTGGGGCCTGTAGATAGCTTCAGAAGGGGGCTGATCACCAGAAAGATCAAATAATTTGTCTTTATTAAAGATCAAATTATAGTTGAGCTGCATAAGTCCATGTATATGAGGATTTTTTTCAATAAGTATATTGCAAAAAATTTTGGCGATTTACAACCATTTGAAAAAAGAAAACACCTCACAAATGAACCTTGTAGCCTAGAAATATATATAAAAATGTTAGGTGTGTCATGAATTCATAAAATATATGTAGATACTAATTTATCCTTACACAGGCATAAGAGGAGTGATATTTAATATAAAATTAATAATGTATTTAGTATGCTTACTGAGTTGTAGCCTTTATAATAAACCAGTAAATGTAAGTAAAGTGTTTCCCTGAGTTTTGTGAGCCATTCTAGCAAATTGTGGAGCCTAAGGAGGGGTCATCAGAGCCCATGGTTTATATCTTGTTCGTTGTTGTTCAGTCAATCAGTCATGTCCAACTCTTTGCTACCCAGTGGACCACAGCACGCCAGGCTTCCCTGTCCTTCACTATCTCTGGAGCTTGCTCAAACTCATGTCCACTGAGTTGGTGATGCCATCCAACCATCTTATCCTCTGTTGTCCCCTTCTCCTCCTGCCTTTAGTCTTTCCCAGCATCAGGGTCTTTTCTAATGAGTCAGCTCTTCACATCGGGTTTCCAGAGTACTGGAGCTTCAGCTTCAGCATGGTCCCTCCAATGAATCTTCAGGGTTGATTTCCTTTAGGATTGACAGGTTTGATCTCCTTGCTGTCCAAGGGACTCTCAAAGAGTCTTCTCCAACACCACAGTTCAAAAACATCAGTTCTTTGGTGTTCATCCTTCTTTATGGTCCAATTCTCACATCTATACAAGACTACTTGAAAAAAACATAGCTTTGACCAGATGGACCTTTGTTGGCACAGTAATGTCTCTGCTTTGTAATACATTGTCTAGGTTTATCATAGCTTTTCTTCCCAGGAGCAAGTGTCTTTTAATTTCATGGCTGCAGTCACCATCTGCAGTGATTTTGGAGCCCCAAAAAATAAAGTCTGTCACTGTTTCCAGTGTTTCCCCATCTGTTTGCCATGAAGTGACGGAACTAGAGCCATGATCTTTGTTTTCTGAATGTTGAGTTTTAAACCAGCTTTTTCATTCTCCTCTTTCACTGTCATCCAGAGGCTCTTTAGTTCCTCTTTGCTTTCTTCCATAAGTTTGTTGGTCAGAAGTATTTGTGATTGAATCTGGAGTGGGGGTAGTCTGTAGGACTAAGCCCTTAGATGTGTGGAGTCTGCTGCTAACTGCAAGTAGTTAGTCTCTGAATTGCATTTTGTGGGACCTAGTTGGTGTCAGGAAGAGCATCCAGAGATGGTAAATCTGGTCCCTGTGAATGGGCAGGGACCAATTACTTGGGTGGAAGTAAAATATCCTTTTTTATAAGTATAAATAAGTAAAATATTAAGTTAACAACCCCACTGAATGTTAAAAGAATGTGCCTGTATTATAGAAGCAGAAATAGAATTTTTGGGCAGATATGCACAATTTAAGTATAAGTTAGGTAAAGAAACAAATGAAAAGATGGCATGGTATTTGAGTAAACTTACTAAATCTGCCGCCCTCCTAAGTAAAAAGAAAATAGAAACTTAGCATGCAAAGTAGAAATGAAAAATCTGTTCTTGAAGAATACATGTAATTAAAAAAAATAGTAGCCAATTTGAAAATATTTTTTAACAATTAGTTTTAATATCTTTTATTTAGCCCAGTATATCCAAAATATTATTATTTCAACATATAATCAATATAAGGATTACTAAGGAGCTATTTATATTTTATCCCTAGCATTCCAGTACTTTTGCCTGGCAAATCCCATGGACGGAGGAGCCTGGTAGGCTGCAGTCCTTGGGGTCGCTAGGAGTCGGACACGACTGAGCAACTTCACTTTCACTTTTCACTTTCATGCCTTGGAGAAGGAAATGCAACCCACTCCAGTGTTCTTGCCTGGAGCATCCCAGGGATGGGGGAGCCTGGTGGGCTGTTGAGCAGCAGCAGCAAGACTGAATCTGGCATGCATTTTACACTTAGAGCATATCTTAATTAAGATTAGTTGTAAAAAAAAAAAGATTAGTCATATTTCAGTTTTCCAATGGTCACTTGTAGACAGTGGTCCCTTATGTTGGACAGTCAGGCTATAGAAGTACTTAATGAGATTATGAAATTTTTAAAAAAAATTGGAAAAATAAAAAATAAGGTGAAGCACAAAGATGAAGAGAGAGTTTACTGTCAGTATCCACCCGTGTCCCTGCAGTCTTGCCCTCAATACAGCTCTTCTTTATAAACCTGTGATTCCAGAGACTGCCTGTGATACTCTGCCACAGGTCATTTTTCTATCAAAGCAGTCTGCCCAGTCCACATTCAGGGGAAGCGAAAAGCTGTTGTTTAGTCACTAAGTCACGTCCAACTCTTTGCAACCCCATGGGCTATAGCCCACCAGGTTCCTTCTGTCCATGGGATTTCCTAGGTAAGAATACTGCAGTAGGTTGCTTTTTTCTTCTCCAGGGGATCTTCCCAACCCAGGACCTGAAACCTGCATCTCCTGCAGTGGCAGGTGGGTTCTTCACCACTGAGCCCACCAGGGCAAGTGAGAAGTATCAGAATCTTATTGCCTAGAACCACTGACAGCCTAGAACCAGTGACAGTCAAGAAATTGTTGGATAACTACCCCAGCTTCTTTTCCTCCTGGTTGGGATAATGCTGAGCCATGTTCTGCAGTGTCTCAAAGGACTCCCTCTAGTAAGGTTTAACTCCAGCTGCTCACAGTAGTTACTTGCTTGCTAACATTATTAGATTCTTTCCCTTTCATGTCTTACTTCCCCACCCCTTTATTAGTGTTTCTTGAAATTACCTCTCAAATAAATTGTTTGCACTCATATTCCTGGGTCTGCTTCTGGGGAATGCAAACTATGACACATAGTTTAGGAACAAATTGGGAGCCAAAATAATGCCCCTAAAAGCCATTAAAAAAAATTAGAAACAGCAGAGAATAAAGCAGATACAACATAAAACCAATTACTAATATAGGGGAAAGGCTTGACAATCACAGGGTCTGCAGATTTTTTTAAAAAGCAAATGAAAGCAACTTAAGTAGAAAGAAAGATATTTGAAAAGACAAAAGGCTAATTAGAGTAAAGGTAATTGAGGCCTTAGAATTGGAGAAACTAACACAAATGTAACAGAAATTGTACTTAAATTGTACAGAAAATGCCAATAGAAGAGAATTTTCCTGTTTAGAGGAAGGAATTAATCTAGTTAGAATATCTTGTTCTAGAAGAAAATGTTATAGGAACAGCTAAACAGATACATTCTAATGATTTTTCATTTCACTGATGAAGATAAAATTCTTTACATATCCAGACAGGTACCAATTATTTGCCAGGAGAAAAAATCAGGATAGCTTCAGACTTCTCCAAGAATTATTCATTGTCAGAAAAGTGCTGAGAAAAGGAAAGTGAGATTCAAGAATGATTTTCTCAATCAAGGTGACTTTCAAATACGAAGGCAAGAAATAGGCAAGTAGACAATCTGTCATAAATAAGCCAAGACCTACATGACCTTTTTGAAAAGACAAGAAGAATCAAAGCCAAATAACCAAAAAGTAAAGAGAGAAGCACAACAAAAAGACTGGTGATAAAACTCTGTAGAATTAAGAAAGAAATCATGGAAAATATGGTCACAGAATGTTAGTGTTATAAATCATAACAAGGTGAAAGAAATGGTAATAGAACAATTGAAATCAGGAACGGAGGGCAAGGGAGGGACATGGGAAGAGATTTACTTGTGATCATTTCTTTGATATTCTTCTATAACTGAGACTTAACAGATACAGTGTGAAGTCACTAAATCAAGAAATAGAGTTAATGATACTAAATAAAGTTATAATGATTGCAAAAGATTAAGAAAACCCCCCAAGTAGATAATAAACCTTCAAAATTATCCAAATAAACACACACACATTTATAAAACTAAATACAGAAAAAATATTACATTTAGCAGTTGGTAGTACATAACAGAAAACCTGGAAAATAGAAATAGTAAACTGGTGGTCCAGTGGTTAAGACTCCATCTTCCAATGCAGCAGGTGTGGGTTTGATCCCTCGTCAGAGAACTAAGAGCTCACATGCCTTGCAGTCAAAAAACCAAAACATAAAGCAGAAGCAGTATTGTAACAAATTCAATAAAGACTTTAAAAAATGGTCCACACAGTAGAAAACTTGAAATAATAAATATTAAATATATTTCTTATAACAATACATATAAACTTATGAGAGTAAGTTAATCCATCACACAATGTCCTAAATAGATGAAACAAAAAACTCACAAAATCAAACCATGCATTTAGAAGAATGAAATACAGTTCAATTGCCAAAAAAGAGCAGATTCTTTGAAGAAGACATAACAAAAAGGCAAATAAAAACCAGATAAACCACTTGCTAG
>SJYQ01001059.1:77343-90452 GCA_006410935.1 Redunca redunca
CTAGTATAGTAGTAAAAATAAAAGGAAAAGGAAAAAAAGGACAAATACATCTCTAAAAAGTTAAAAATGAAAAAGAGGAAGTAACCATTATATAGAGGAAATTAAAAATTCTGAAAAAAATCATTTGAAAATATAAGTGAAAAACACTGAATAACAGCCAATATCGGCAAACCTAAACAGACATATAGCAATTGAAAAATTTATACAAGAACTTCCTCTTTAAAATCTCCAGGCCATAAAACCACGAAAACTTGGTTTCACTGTTAATTCTTAAATTTTTTTTAAAAAGAAGTAAATTGAATAGAATTTACTGATTTCAAAAAAAAAGGAATCCTTCAAGTTACACTTGCAAAGAAAATCTGACACTAGCATTAAAACCTGACAAGACAGAACCAACTTATTTATCAATATTTAAGTAAAAATTTTAATAAAACAATGGCAATTGTAGTTCAGCAGTACTTAAGAATATATACCATTACCAAATCAGTTCCTCCCTGAGCTGCAAGGGTAGGTCGGTATTAAGAAAACTATGAATACATTATGTGTTATTAATAACCTAAAGGGGAAAATATTTATAGTGATTTAATATATGCAGATCCAACCAGTCCATTCTAAAGGCGATCAGTCTTGGGTGTTCTTTGGAAGGAATGATGCTAAAGCTGAAACTCCAGTACTTTGGCTACCTCATGCGAAGAGTTGACTCATTGGAAAAGACTATGATGCTGGGAGGGATTGGGGGCAGGAGGAGAAGGGGACGACAGAGGATGAGATGGTTGGATGGCATCACTGATTCGATGGACGTGAGTTTGAGTGAACTCCGGGAGATGGACAGGGAGGCCTGGCGTGCTGTGATTCATGGGGTCACAGAGAGTTGGACACGACTGAGCGACTAAACTGAACTGAACGGCATATATGCAGAAAAAAATATTTGACAAACTTCAACATCCAATGTAATTATGAAAATAGAGAATAAATTAAGACTAGATGATTTGGATTTTCAAATGTGAATTATTATATATATAATAGATAATAAAGCTCTACTCTACAGTACAGGAAACTATATTCAATATCCTATGATAAACTACTATGGAAAAGAATATGTAAAAAGAAAAATATATGTATACCTGAATCACAATAGAAATGAACACAACATTGCAAATCAACTATACTTAAATAAAATACATTAAAAAAAATCATTAACAACAGCAGAATACATATTTTTCTCAAGTGGATGTGGAACATTCACCAGGATAAACCATATGTTATGGCTCAGACAGTAAAGCGTCTGCCCACAATGCAGGAGACCCTGGTTCAGTCCCTAGGTTGGGAAGATCTCCTGGAGAAGGAAATGGCAGCCCACTCTAGTATTCTTGCCTGGAAAATCCCGTGGATGGAGGAACCTACTAGGCTACAGTCCATGGGGTCACAAAGAGTCAGACACGACTGAGCGACTTCACTTAGGCCATAAAAGAAGTCTTCATAAATTTTAAAAGGTTGAAATCGTACAAAGTATCTTTTCTGATAATAATGAAATGAAACCGCTAACAACAGGGAAACAGGAAAATTCACAAATATGTGGAAATTAAACAAGACTCTCTTGAGAAACCAATGGATGAAAGAAGACATCACAAGGCAAGTTAGAAAATACTTTGGGCTGAAAGAAAACAAAGCTCCACATACCAAAATTTATGGGATGAATTGAAAGCAGTTCTAAGAGAGAAATGTGTATCTGTAAATGTAGGCATTAAAATGGACTGTATCATGTCAAGGAAGTTTCCTTCTATTCATAGTTTATTGAGAGAATTTGTCATAAAGAGTGTTGGATTTTACCAATTGTTTTTTCTGCATCAGTTGAGTTTTTTTTTCCTTTCATTCTATTAATGTGGCATATTAATTACATTGGTTGATTTTTCATATGTTCAAACATCCTTGCATTCCAGGGATAAATCCCACCTGCTCATGGTGTTTAATCCTTTTAAAATGCAGCTGAATTCACTTTGCTAGAATTCTCTTACAGGTTTTTGCAATATCTTATCAGGATATTGGTGTACATTGTCCTTAAAATGTCTCTTACTCTATTTATCAGGGTAATGCTGGTCTAATGGGTGAGTTAGAAAGTCTTCTCTCCAGTTTTTTTTTTTTTTTTCTTGGAAGCGTTGAAAAGGATAGGTGTTAATTTTTTAAATGTTTGGTAGAATTTACCAGTGAAATCATTTGGTCCAAGGCATTTTTTGTTGAGTGTTTTTTTGACTAGCATTTCAATCTCCTTATTAGTTACAGATCTATTCAGATTTTCTGTTTATTTACGATTCAGTTTTGGTAGATGTGTGTTTCTAGGACTTTTTCCATTTCATTTAGGTTACCCAATGAGTTAGTGTATAACTGTTCATAGTATTTTCTTATAAGTCTTTTTATTGCTGCGTAATTGGTAGTCATGTTCCCACTGTCACTTGTATTTTTAGTAATTTGAGCCTTCTCTCTTCTTTCCTTAGTCTAGCGAAAGTTGTCAAGTTTGTTGATCTTTTCAAAGAATCAACTTTGGTTTCATTGATTTTCGCTATTATTTTTCTATGCTGTATTTTATTTATCTCTGCCCTAATCTTTATTATTTCTTTTTATCTGCTAGTTTTGAGTTTAGCTTGCCCTTCCTTTTCTAGGTCCTTAAGGTATAAAGTTAGGTTCCAGATTTGAAACCTTTCTTCCTTTTTTAATGTATCAGCTATAAATTTCTCTCAGCATTGCTTTCACTGAATCCCATAAGCTTTTCTATATGAAGTTTTGTTTTCATTTAGTTCAAAGTATTTTCTAATTTCTCTCGTGATTTCCTCTTCGACTCATTGGTTGCTCAAGAGTGTATTGTTTAATTTCCACATATTTTTGAATTTTCTGATTTTTCTTTTGTTATTGATTTCCAGTTTCGTTTCGTTATTATCAGAAAAGATATTTTGTATGCTTTCAGTCTTTTTGAATTTACTAAGACATTTTATGGCCTAATGTATGATCTGTCCTGGAGTCTTCCACGTCCACTTGAGGAAATGTGTATTCTGCTGCTTTGGGGTAGAGTGTTCCGTGTGTTTTATATGTGTGCCGTGTTCTGCATAGCTAAGTTATCTATCTGTCCATCCAGTCTCTCCATCCACCCATCCACCCCCACATCTTTCTATCTATCTTAGTATGGGACATTTATACATGTTAAGTAGCCTTGAAAATTGCACCCCTAGATGTTTTCATGGCTGGTTTTTCCTTATCACTCAGATCTATGCTCAGATATAACCTCAGAGAAATTTTCTCTGACCACAGTGTCTAAATTTGCACCCCACCTCACCACATCCCCAGTCACTCTCTACCTTATTTCCTTGTTTGTTTTCTTCACAGCATTTATCACAATCTGAAATTACATGATTGTTTTGATTCTTTACTTGATTGTTTTTTGTCTCTCTCAGTAGAACATAAGCTCAATAAAAGAAGAAACTATTTTGTTCACAGCAAGAGCTTAATAAATATTTGATGAATATGTACTTGTTAATGTTTGCTAAATGTCACCTCTTCAAACTAGCACGCTATTTTTACTTAAATAAATTTGTTTATATCATTGTTCATGCTGGGAGATTTGAGACAGTTCTCATATCCTGTGTAGTTTTTCTGTACTTCTTCCTCTGCTGAAGTTACTATTTTAAAATGTCATCAAAACTCTTTGCTCTTGGTTGTGTTGGGAGAAGAAAGTTGGTGATCTAGATCAGTTTTCACTCTATCCTTTACAACTTTATATGTTCCAATCAAATCCTTACTAACTTCTTCCTACATTTTTATTTTAGATTTTAGAATAGCTTCTATTCTTTTCTGTATGTGTACAGTAGCTATGTTTTAGTATAATATGTGTTTCCTGGGATGGTTACTCATTAAACTAAGTAAAATTATTTAAGGAGATCTTAGAATTTCACTATTTTTTGTTATTCATGTAAATTATATGTATGTAATTAAGTTACATGCAATTAATTTTTACTACTGGCAGTTTGACTAATTAAAATAGATACCCTCTCATCAAAATTATGTGTTTTATGCCATATTTTAATAGCCTATAAAGACAAAATTATTTGCTGTTTTTACTTTTGTATCTTACTGTCTTTCAGTTTAGTTCAGTTCAGTCACTCAGTCGTGTCTGACTCTTTGTGACCCCATGGACTGCAGCACACCAGGCCTTCCTGTCCATCACCAACTCTCAGAGTTTACTCAAACTCATGTCCATCGAGTTGGTGATGCCATCCAACCGTCTCATCCTCTGTCGTCCCCTTCTCCCATCTTCTGTCTTTCACAGAATCAGGGTCTTTTCCAATGAGTCAGTTCTTAGCATCAGGTGGCCAGAGTATTGGAGTTTCAGCTTCATCATCATCCCTTCCAAGGAATATTCAGGATTGATTTCCTTTAGGATGGACTGGTTGGATCTCCTTGCAGTCCAAGGGACTCTCAAGAGTCTTCTCCAACACCACAGTTCAAAAGCATCAATTCTTTGGTGCTCAGCTTTCTTTATGGTCCAACTCTCACATCCATACATGACTACTGGAAAAACTATAGCTTTGACCAGATGGACATTTGTTGGCAAAGTAATATCTCTGCTTTTTAATATGCTGTCTGGGTTGGTCATAACTTTTTTCCAAGGAGTAAGCGTCTTTTAATTTCATGGCTCCAGGCACTGTCTGCAGTGATTTTGCTACTGCTAAGTCGCTTCAGTCGTGTCCCACCCTGTGCGACCCCATAGACGGCAGCCCACCAGGCTCCCCGTCCCTGGGATTCTCCAGGCAAGAACACTGGAGTGGGTTGCCATTTCCTTCTCCAATGCATGAAAGTGAAAAGTGAAAGTGAAGTCACTCAGTCGTGTCCGACTCTTAGCGACCGCATGGACTGCAGCCCACCAGGCTCCTCGGTCCATGAGATTTTTCCAGGCAAGAGTACTGGAGTGGGGTGCCAGTACTCTCCAGTGATTTTGGAGCCCCCCAAAGTAAAGTCTGTCACTGTTTCCACTATTTCCCCAACTATTTGCCATGAATTAATAAGACCAGATGCCATGATCTTAGTTTTCTGAATTTGAGTTTTAAGCCAACTTTTTCACTCTCCTCTTTAATGTTCCTTTTTTCCCTGTATATCAGTGTGTCTCTTCATTCAGTCTACCAGAATTGCTCATATTCTTATGTGATTTCAATCTCAGATACAACCAAGCATTGCACTTGATCTAATACCTGGCACTTCTTTTCTGCCTCAGTGCCTGTCTCTGACAACTTTACCTGTAAGCAGTATTTTAGAATCTATTTTAAAATTATATTAGTCATTAAGAAGCAATAAAATGAAATTGTTTAATATAATCTAGGGTCAAACCACTATCTTGTTCTTATTTTCGTCTTAGGCACACTGCTTTTGTTGGTAATGGAAAACTAGTGGAGGTAAGGGGCCAAATATGACCCCTACGTTCTGGAGAGAATAGAAAGAAAAGTCTTCACTTAAAGGTAAGATTGTGCTTCACCCAGTTTTCATGCATCTTTAGATCCTATCTTTCTTGAAGCTTAGCTTCTTATTCTAGGAAGCCTTCTCTTCTGTCTGGATTCCTTTAAGGAATTGTCATTCATATCACATTCTAGTAGCACATTCTGGTACATTCTGGTTTTGTAATTGTTTCATGTTGAAGTACTGTTTCCCTCTTACCCTAAATAATGTAAGTTTCTTGAAGGTAGGACTGTGCTTTAATAAAAAATAAATAAACAGACAACTATTTCAGTAGTACCTTTGTTGTTGTTCAGTTGGTCAGCCATGTGGACCATGTTGATTCTTTGCAACATAGGAGCCTGGCAGGCTACAGTCCATGGGATATCCCAGGCAAGAATACTGGAGTGGGTTGCCGTTTTCTTCTCTAGGGGACCTTTCCCACCCAGGGATTGAACCTGAGGCTCCTGCCGCATCTCCTGCTTTGCAGGCAGATTCTTTATTGCTGAGCCACTGGGGAAGCCCCATTAGTACCGTAACTCTAGATTATATGTCCCATAGGATTAGACTTTAAAATGATGTGCTAATGATCTAGTTTGTGAGAGGGAGTCTGGTCATTTAGATATAATTTTAATGTTCTTAGCTTTAGGTTAGTAAATAGTTCTTTATGAGACATCATTTCTTCATTTCTTCCCCCTCCTCACCCATTGTCACTCACCCCCTGTCATAATACTTGCAGCTCTTTTTATAGAGAAGTTAAAATGTGCTAAACACTCTACATGTTACTTAAAGCCAACAAAAACCCTACAAAATACATAGAACAATTGTTACTATTATACTGTTATAAATATTATTATCAAGGTCTCGGTGCACAGAATTGTATTAAAATAATCTTTAGCTTGTTCGTGATCCATATTTGTTTATTCATTTATTTAATTATTGATTTTCAATAAAGTCATAAATACCTTTGATCTCACCATCCGAAACAAAATCTAGGACTATAACCTACATCTAATACTTGCTCATCAACCTTCTCCCCTGCTTCTTCCCATTGTGTTGTTCATTTGCTAAGTTGTATCTGACTCTTGTGACTCCATGAACTATGTCCTTCACTTAGGTCATAGAAATGTAAGTACTGGTCCCCACATTTTATGGGTAAGGAATCTGAGACTGCTGAAGGTTAAGAGGTTTGTTTTTTTCTTTAAGATCACTTAGCTAGTCAGTGGACTATCTAGGTGTGTCTAATTCTGACATCTCCCCCTAACCTGCTCATGTGGACTCCCAATTGTTTGTCTGCAAGATAGCTTAGAAGTGGTGCTCAATGAAATAAAGTAGATACTGGCACTTAAATATTGGAATAAAGAATAATGACTTAGGAGTTTACTGGTTTGGGCTTTCCAATCCAAACCAGCACCCTGCCGCTGTAGGATGATGGCTCCTGCTAAAAAGGGCAGTGAGAAGAAGGGCCAGCCTGCCATTAGCAAGGTGGTGACCAGCGAATATGCTATCAGCGTTCACAGCGCATCCATGAAGTGGCTTTCAAGAAGCCTGTCCCTTAGGCACTCAAAGAAGTACAGAAATTTTTTTTGCCATGAAGGAGATGGGAACCACAGATGTGCGCGTCTATACCAGGCTCAACAAAGACGTCTGGGTCAAAGATGTAAGGGACATTCCATACCATATCTGTGTGCAGCTGTCCAGAAAATGTATTAAAGATGAAGGCTAACCAAACAAGCGCTACATGTTGGTTACTCACATGCCTTTTGCCACTTTCAGAAATCTACAGACAGTTCATGTGGTTGAGACCTAATTGCTGATTGTCCAGTTAAGTTATTGAACTGCCAAGAAAAAAGAGTGTACTGGTTTGGGGGACTTCCCTGGTGGTCCAGAGGTTAAAAATCTGCCTTGCAGTGCAGGGGATACGGATTCAATCCCTGGTGAGCCTGTGTGCCCTGGAGCCTGTGCATTGCAGCTAGAGAGCCCTAGTGCCACAGCTAAGACCAAATAGCCAAATAAGTAAATATTTTAAAAAAGAGAGAGTGTGCAGGTTCATCTCCAGCATTGAGCTTGGTTTTGGGTAATTTGTCTCCTTAACCCAGCCCTCTGTAGGTTATTTCATCTCTCAGCTGAGAGATGAGCATCTCATCTCAGAGCATATTCCAGTTGGTTCGGGTTTCAAAAACCAAACCAAAAGAAGATATAATTAAGGGCAACACTATGTAAATTGCTTAAGCTTGAAAGAGAAATTTATTTTTTCCTAAATGACCACCTTGTTGCAAATGGCAGTTTTTAAAATGGTTAATTTCAGCAAAAAGGCTTTATTGGTACACTGTGAGAAGAGCTCTCTTTTGGTCTTCAATTGATGTGGGCGGATGTGCAGTCTGATGTTCTCTAGAAGAGTATACATAGATTTATACTTGGTTGTTTTATTCTGCTAGTATATTGCACCACCGATGAGAACACACGTGCACACACACACACATTCCTCCTGTAATTCTATACAATATAGAAATGCAAAGTTAAAGACAGAGGCTAATTAGTGCAACTTTAAGATACCTTATAGCACAGTGTGTGCCCGGATACCCAGAATATCAATACAACTGAAAGTACATCTGTTGGATATCACAGGGGTTTGTTTTCAGAGAATTATTTCCTTTTTGGCTTTAATGGAGAAGAATGTCAAATATGATACTGGGGCACTGACGTTCCGTAACAACAGACTTAAACAGGATAGAAAGAGTGAATAACTGGGCATCAAGTGTGATGAATGAGGAAGCTGTTATTATAACAAAGATAAGAAAAGGTCTCTGTTCATAATGCCAAGTGTGTGCAGCACAAAGATCAGGATATTAGGTAAGATTTATGTAAATAATTTATTGAACTATATTTGCAGCTTTATAAGAGAAATAATGTTACCAAAATAAAGCATGTCAACAACTTATCTGAGGTGCTTTACCTAATTCCCAATTGTATTAGGTGGGCTTTTTTTGTTTGTTTGTTTGCACTAACTTAATTATTCAGTACTTAGAAAAAATGTAAACTGTTCGATATGTTCTACATGTGTTGTTGTTCATCACACCCAGACTAGGGATTAACCACATGATATATTTAGTATCTATTTGGCTGATACAATGTTTTCAAAATTTGCACTGATACATGTTGCTGCTGCTGCTACTGCTGCTAAGTCACTTCAGTCCTGTCTGACTCTGTGCGACTGCATAGATGGCAGCCCACCAGGCTCCCCCGTCCCTGGGATTCTCCAGGCAAGAACACTGGAGTGGGTTGCTATTTCCTTCTCCAATGCATAAAGGTGAAAAGTGAAAGTGAAGTTGCTCAGTAGGAGCGACTCCATGGACTGCAGCCCACCAGGCTCCTCCGTCCATGGGATTTTCCAGGCGAGAGTACTGGAGTGGGGTGCCAACGCCTTCACCATGATACATGTTACTGTTTCCTTTTTATCAGTGATAGAAATCCATCTTTTCCCCTTGGATTCCAATTAGCTAAATTGACTGCCTATGAGGTCAAAATGCCACATATTTTCTAACTTCTTTCTTATAGTATTTTTTGCCCCCAAATAAAAGAATACATGATAATTTCCTCTGCTTTGTTCCAGTGTGAGTCTGTCTGTTTCCAGTGGGAAGACTCTCTTTGAGCAGAATATTTCCGATAGAGCACTGAGCAGATTATCAGTTGACTCAGCACCTCCTGTACCACCAAGCACAAGACTAGAAGAAACCAGATTTATTTCTGCCCTCCGACTTAAACAGAGCTCAGGGTCTATTCTGTGCCTTTTTTCAAGCACCATTTCCCCTCTGAACTACACAACACATCCTCAGCTCTTCCCAGGCTGGTGCTTAACTAGTACTGTTCTAGATGCTTACAAGAGAAGTTACTTCATTTCTTACAATGGAGATCTTAGAAACTAATTCTCTCTCTGAACCTGCATTCAGAAAGACTTGGATTTGGATAGGAGAGGGGAGGTAAATAGTAAATAAATACATACACAAGTAATGTTATAATTGTGAAAAGAATTGTGAGAGATTTCGACAGGTAGACCCTTGGCCAACCTTGTGGTGAGGTAGGGTAGCTTTTCATTAAAGCAATTTCCCTAGTTAAACTGTTCTAATTTTTAATTTTAATGGCAATTATCTAATTATACAAGTAGTATTTTTAAAGTGCTTTTTTTAATTAAAAAACTGAAAAAGTTAGAAAATATAAAGAAGAAAAAAAGATCACCTTAATGCAATTCAGAGAGGAAAAAAATCCCCCAATGTGTTTGCTACACATCTATACTACATTGGGAGAAGGCAATGGCACCCCACTCCAGTGCTCTTGCCTGGAGAATCCCATGGATGGGGGAACCTGGTGGGCTGCAGTCCATGGGGTCGCTAAGAGTCGGACACGACTGAGTGACTTCACTTTCACTTTTCACTTTCATGCATTGGAGAAGGAAATGGCAACCCACTCCAGTGCTCTTGCCTGGAGAATCCCAGGGACAGGGGAGCCTGGTGGGCTGCCGTCTCTGTGGTCGCAGAGTCGGACGTGACTGAAGCGACTTAGCAGCAGATAACATTGAACTTGTCTGTAGTCAGTTTTGTCACTGTCTTTTTTCATGGTTTCCTTTTTTGCTTTTATTTTTCAATAGCTTTCCCCTTCTGCTACCTCTCAAATCATTGTTAAGAATATTTAGGTCTTTCCCAAATTCTTTTATTTCATTTTCTCTTGCTTTAAACTCTAATTCAGGCAGTTTAATTTTTCTCTGAATAGCCAGTTGTTCCAGCCCTATTTGTTGATCTTTTTTCTCACTAACTTGAGATGCTTTCTTTATAATATTCATGTATATTTGTGCATCTGTTCCTGAATACTTCTTTTTTCCACTAACAATTCTTCTGGTATCACCTGTTTTTACTAGAATAGCTTTAAACTACATTTTGAGAACCGATCACTCATGTGCAGCCCACGCTGCACACAGTTAATGTGTTATGCTTCACATTCTTGAAAAAGGAGTGTCTACATAAATTATTTGGTATTACTCTGCATGGGAGATCTTTTTCTCCCTATTTATTTCCTATGTAGTTGTCTATATTAGTGAGACTTATGTGTGTTTATTTGATATTTTGGTTATAATCCAATACTAATTTATTTATTTTATTGCTCAAATTATTCCAGTCTTGACCCTTGGGAGATCTTTCAGTTGGCTCCTGTGTCTTTTTGACACACCCCTATCAATTTGGTTTCTGTAGTTTGGGGTGTGTGTGTGTGTATAGCACTTTGTTATTTTCTGGCACTGTTAAGATGCTCCAGGCTCATCTTGCATGTCCCTTAACTCAGCCCTAGAATGGGCCATTGGTCCATGTATCTCTAACTCTTCAGTTGGAGAATAATACTGGGAACAGAGATTGATCTGGGCACCCACTGTCATTCTTCGACTTTTGATCTTTCTGTAGCCTTAGGTTTAGATATATATTCTGTAAATGTCATATACCTAATTTTTTTAAAATTTAGTTTTATTATCTTGGTCTTTGAACTACAGAGTCTAGACTGTTTATATTTCCCATGTTTGTTCATTTTATGGCTCATTTTGTAGTACTACTAATTTGTCTTATTTCTGTTTTTTTTGTTTGTTTTTAATGGTTTTATTCTTTTTTCCTCCTTTACTGTCTTCTTTTGTATTGATTAATTTTACTCATGTTCCTTCTGTCTCATTCTATTTTTCTCCATGCTTGTTTGAAAATTATATACTCTGTGTATACTTTTAGTGGTTACCTCAGGTATTTTACTTGCATTTAACTCAGCAAAATCTGATGTTAATCAACATCTTTACCTCATTCCCAAACAATACAAGCACCTTTAAGATGCTTCAAATGTGATTACTACCTCTCATATCATAATCTGTTGTTAACTCATATTTAAATTCTAGCATATTTTCCTCCCAACAAAGTAAGCATTATATTTGGTTGTACACATTCAATGTTTCTTAGTTTTGTCCATATAACTGTCTCTCTACAAACTTTAGAACCAGTTTGTTGATATCTGCAAAATATTTTGCTAGGAATTTTATTAGGATTGCACTGAATCTGTATATCTGGTTAGGAAGAACTGATATTTTGACAATATTAAGTCTTCCTGTTCATGAAAATTGAATTTATCTCCATTTATCTAGAACTTATTTAATTTCTTACATGAGAGTTTGTTAGTGTTCCTTATATGGGCTTAAAGCATATTTTGTTAGATTTATACTTCAGTATTTCATTTTGGGGTTATGAATGTAAATAGTATTATGTTTTTAATGTCAAGTTTCAGTTGTTCCTTTCTAGTATATAGGAAATAGTTGACATATGTATACTAACTTTATATCCTGAAACCTTACTGTAATTGCTAACTAGTTCCCCTCTCACCCCACCCCCCACCCCCCACTTTGGCATCTTTCAAAATTTTGCCTTTGCCTTTGACTTTTCTGCAGTTTGAATACATGCCATGGTGTAGATTTTTGGTATGTGTCTTACTTGGTGTTATCAGAGCTGCCCAGATCTGTGGTTTGGTGTCTATCATCAGTTTTAGAAACTCTTAGTCATTATTGCTTCAGATATTTCTTGTGTTCTGTTCTCTCTTTCTTCTTCTCATTATGCATAGGTTACACCTTTTGTAATTGTTCCACAGTTCTTGGGTATTCTGCCCTGTTTCTTTCTTTCTTTTTTTTTTTTTAATTTGTTTTACATATTGTTTTCAGTTTGGGAAGTTTCTACTAACATTTCTTCAAGATCACTGATTCTTTCCTCAGTTACGTCTAGTCTGTTGACAAGTCCATCATAAGCATTCTTCACTTCTGTCATGGTGTTTTTTATTTCTAAGCATTTCCTTTTGACTTGTTCTTTGAGTTTCCACCTCTCTGATTACTTTAAAGCATCTGTTCCTGCATCATGTCCGCTTTTTGTTTATTACAGTTCTTAGCATATTAATCATAGTTTTAAATTCCCACCCTTGTCATTCCAACATCTCTGCTATATCTGAATTTCATTCTGATGCATGCTTTCCCCCCCTCTCTCTCTCTCTCTTTTTTGTTTTTTTGAAAGCCAAACAGGATGTACTGGATAAAAGGAACTGAGGTAAATAGGCCTTTGGTGTGAGGTTTTATGTTCAATCAGGCCATGGGTTAGGCTGTGTTTACTATTTGCTAGGTGTCAAAAAATTGCCCCTTGGTGTTCTTGTTTTTATCTCTGCTGCATTCCTTCAGTTTCCCTAGAGACTTCTTCTTAAATGAGATCTAAGACACACAGTTCTTTCCATTGTATCCCCGTGTTATTTTACTGGAGACTTCTTGATGATGGGGGTAAAGTATTGCAGAAGAGGAAGCATTCTGTAGTCCTATGATCACATCTCAGTCTTTTTGAATTTTTTTTGAGAAGAAATATTATCTTTATTTGAAAATTAAGTGTTACATGTTATAACCCCTAAATATAAAAATTTCAACATAAAATGATTGAAAGATTTGATAATTAACAATATCTAACTAAAATAAAATTAGAAAAATATGCTTAGGAATAAATACAACAGAAAGTAATGGGATCTATGTGAAGAAAACTGTACTTTTTAATTGAAAGATATAAAACTTTATGAAATAAAATATCTAAGTTAAT
>SJYQ01001059.1:100674-117377 GCA_006410935.1 Redunca redunca
CCTCCCTCCCCCAGAGTCCAACAGTTCACTCTGTAGATCTGAGTCTCTTTTGTTGTCTCGCATACAGGGTCATCATCCCTATCTTTCTAAATTCCATATATATGCGTTAGTATACTGTATTGGTGTTTTTCTTTCTGGCTTACTTCACTCTGTATAATCGGTTCCAGCTCCATCCATCTCCTTAGAACTGATTCAAATGTATTCTTTTTAATGGCTGAGTAATACTCCATTGTGTATATGTACCACAGCTTTCTTATTTACCACTGTACCACCTGGGAAATCCTCGGCAGTAAAGAGATCAGTCTTGTTTTTTAAACTCATTCAGCCACTCTGTATCTTTTGATTGGAGAATTTAATCCATTTGCATTTAAAGTAACTATTGATACATACTTACTGATGTTTTGTTCACTGTTCTCTGGTTGGTTTATAGTTTCTCTTTGTTCCTTTTTCTCTTGCCCTGTTCTTTTGTGGTTTGATGACTTTCTCTAGTGGTATGCTCAGATTCCTTTCTTGTTCTCTTTTGCATATCAGCTATAAGCTTTTGCTTTGTGGTTACCACAAGGCTTACATAAAACAACTTTTATTTGTAAGTCTATTAAATTATTAACAACTTAAGTTTGAATGCATTCTGAAACTCTATGTTTTTACCCTTCCTCCCCTAATTTTAATGCTTTTGATGTCACATTTTTCATATTTTTATCTTATGTATCCCTGAACTATTGTTGTCATAATTATTTTACTACTTCTGTCTTTTAACTGTCATCCTACTTTATAAGTGATTAATCCACCACCTTTGCAACATTTTTCTGTATATTTACTAAATTTTTCTATATATTTACTTTAATACTGAATTTTATACTTTTCATATGTTTTCCTGTTACTAATTACTACCCGTTCTTTTCAGCTTAAAGAAGTTCCTTTAGCATTTCTTGTAAGACTGGTTTTGTGATGAAGAATTCCTTTAGCTTTTGCTTGTCTGAAAATCTCTTTTTCAATACTGAATGACAACATTCCTGGGTAAAGTATACATGATTGCAAGTTTTTCTTTTTTTCTGCACTCTGAATGTATCATGCCACATCCTTCTGGTTTATGAGGTTTTTGCTAAAAAAGCTGCTAATAGTTTTCATAAAAAGTTATTTTTCTCTTGCTACTTTTAATATTCTCCATTTGTCTTTAATTTTTGATATCTTATAATCATGTATTTTGGTGTGGGTCTCTTTGGGTTCATCTTATTTGAAGCGCTCTGCATTTTTTTGCCCTGTTAGAGAAATTTTCAACCATTATTTTTCTGCTCATTTCTCTTTCTTTTCTCCTGGGGATCGTATTACATGAATGTTGGTCTGCTTGATGTTGTTCCCTATGTCCCTTAAGCTATCTTCACTTTTTTTTCTTTTTGCTACTCTAATTAGGTGAGTTCCAATGCCCTTTCTTTCTTCTGCTTCATCTAATATGGTGTTGAATTCCTCTAGTATATTTTTCAGTGCATTTATTGTGTTCTTCAGCTCTTGATTTCTATTTGGTGCTTTCTTGTACTTTTTTATTTCTTTAAGTTTTTACTGTGGTTCTTGCAAGTTTAGTGAGCATTTTTATAGCCATTTCTTCAAACTCTTTACTAGGTGAATTGCTTGTCTCCATTTCACAAAGAACTTTTTCTGAGTTTTAATCTTGTTCTTTGATCTGGAACTTATTCCTCCATCTCATTTTCCTTGACTCTCTGCATTGGCTTTCTCTGCATTAGATAAGAGAACTACCTCTCCCAGTCTTTAAGGAGTGGCCTTGTGCAGGAATGAAGCTTATCATTCAATATTGTTCTAGCTCTCAAAGGCTAAGATTGTATCTCAAGTCTTTGTGATTGTCCAAGCAGCCTCTTTTATTCTTAGTGGCTCCCAATAGTTAAGGAGCCACTTATAATAGTTCACCTGGTGGCTCAGATGGTAAAGCATCTGCCTACAATGCGGGAGACCTGAGTTCAATCCTTGGGTCGGGAAGATCTCCTGGAGAAGGAAATGGCAATCCACTCCAGTATTCTTGCTTGGAAAATCCCATGGACAGAGGAGCCTGGTAGGCTACAGTCCATGGGGTCACAAATAGTCAGGCACAATTTCACTTAATAGTTAAGGGTGTGCCAAGATCTGTCAGTGTCCCAAAGGGCAGGATCTCGATCTGCACCTAGATTCAGGCTGATCGGTAGTCAGACCATCAGACAGGAACTTTTAAAGTATGTAAATACATACAGTCCTATGGGACTTCAAGCATCGGTCAGTTCAGTCGCTCAGTTGTGTCTGACTCTGCAACCTGCAGCATGCCAGGCTTCCCTGGCCATCACCAATTCCTAGAGCTTGCTCAAACTTATGTCCATCAAGTCGGTGATGTCATCCAACCACCTCATCTTCTGTCATCCCCTTCTCCTCCTGCCTTCAGTCTTTCCCAGCATCAGGGTCTTTTCTAATGAGTTGGCTCTTTCCATCAGGTGGCCAAAGTATTGGAGTTTCAGCTTCAGCCTCAGTACTTCCAATGAATATTCAGGACTGATTTCCTTTAGGATTGACTGGCTGACTGGCTATGGCCACCATAGCCAAGCAAATTAGTGATGTTTCCTGACAGCAGCTGCAAAAAAATCAAGGCATTAGGCAATACCAGCGAGATGGCACAAGGCAAAGGGAGAGTACAAAGATGGTGACTGTTGACCTCTGTCCCCAGAGAGTTCTCCAGCAGGTTCCTCCCTCAGCATGTGTTAAGTTTGGTGCCTGCCTCTCAGGTCAGTGCTTTAAGATAAGCAAATAATCCCCTTTCACGTGAAGTTTGGGCACTGGTCCCTAGGGCAGGTGAGTCAGAGTGCAGGAGCCCTTTAAAGAGCCTGAGTTCACTGTAGCCTGTGGGTCTTATGGTGGTAAACCCTGATGATTTTCAAAGCTAGATGATTTAGGGACTCATCTCTCAGGTGCAAGTCTTAAAAGCTGGAGTGCCTGATAGAGTGCAAGCCCTTTGTTCCTCAGGGAGAAGCTCCAGGATTTGAGTTCCCTTTCAGTTGTGGGTCACCATTCCAGGGGTAGGATTTATGGCAAGAATGTATCTCAGTCTCTCCTACCCACTTTGATGTGTTTTTGTTTGTTTTTTCTCATTTGCCTGATGCGTAGGAGTCATTCCACCAGTTTTTTCATTTGTTTTGGAGGAAGTCATTTCATATGTAGCTGTAGATTTGATGTGTCCATGAGTTCAGCATCTTCTGCTGCCACCATCTTGAACCAGAACCTGAAAGATTTCCTTTTGATTTTATAAGAGAGGTTAGTGAAGGAAGGAATCAAATTCATCCTTCAAGGCTACACACCTAGGAAACCAAGGAAAGAATGATGCCAATCAGAGAAATAACAGAAAACAGAAAAAACCCAGGAAAAGGGATGAGCTTGGCTTTAGACAGGTCAAATTTCAGGTGACAACATTTATCCAGATGACATAAGGTTCTCAGGAAGGTGGAAGCGTGAATCTGAAGCTTGGAGATGTCAGAGCCAGAGGCATAGATTTGGGACTGGTCCATAGAGAAGCCATCAAAGCAGATGAAACTGCTTAAGGGACCACAGAGAAGAGCTAGATGAGAACAAGGCAGATTCTTGAACATTGTTCACACTGCTGGGTCTGAAGGAGGCAAGTAAACCACTTGAAAAAGAAAACTATTCAAAAAAGTAGGAGAAACGAGTATAGTAGCATCACTCTCGAGCTGACAGTTTCAGTGTGAGGATAACCAGAGTTGATGTGTGGCTAGAATAAGCAGAATGCCAAGATGAAAAAGGACATTTAGAAATCACATGGTTCAAACCCTCGTTTTGTAGATGAGGCCATTGGGTCTCAAAGCAGTTAATTATCCTACCCAAGGTAACACACACTAAGGTGCACCAACGTGATTTTATCTTTGCATTTTAGTTGAGTGTTCTTCCAGCTGGACCAAACCCTGCTATCCTGTCACTTTTCTGATTGTCACATAATTAATCTATAATATGTCAAGTTTAGGCCTTAAAGGCAGGAAACATATTAAAAAAAACTAGATGAGAAAGTCTAAATGCAACCTATTAGTATCCATAAAAAATGGTTCATGATATTATTGTACAAAGTTCAGGATGATCCTGTGAATGGCCAATTGGAAAAGTCTAGTCATAAGATAAATGGAAACGAAAAGTACTTTTCATTTTGTAAATACAGATTTATTTTTCTCATTATAAACTGGCAGACACTTATTTTTAATAAAACAAAGAAAATGTAGAAAAGTACACATTAGAAAATAAATATCATTGATAATTCTACCATCCACAGACAATGACTAATATTTCGGTGATTTTTTTCTCATGTTGTCTCTACTGGTTTATACAGTTGAAATCATACACAAGAGGCAGGTTGTTGTTGTTTTTTTCCTGTTGATCTTGTATAACAAACATTTACTGTGGCTGATGCTCATTTTTTAATGATTTCTTTTTTTGTTTGTTTCCAGATATAATTGATATGTAGCACTGTGTAAGTTTAATGTGTACATGATTGACTTGAAGTGAAGTGATGTTGCTCAGTCGTGTCTGACTCTTTGTAGCCCACCAGGCTCCTCCATCCATGGGATTCTCCAGGCAAGAGTACTGGAGTGGGGTGCCATCCCCAAGATCTCCAGGGGATCTTCCCAACCCAGGGATTGAACCCTGGTCTCCTGCGTTGCAGACAGACGGTTTAACCTCTGAGCCACCAGGGAAGCCCTGATTGACTTACATACAACATAAAATGATTATCACAATTAGTTTTGTATCATACAGGCACAAAAGTAAAGAAATAGAATCTTTTTCTTTGTTATGAAAAGTCTTAAGGTTTACTTTAACAGCTTTCATATGTAACATACAGCAACATCAGTCATATCTATCATGTCAGATGTTACATCCCTAGTACTTACTGTGGCTGACACTTTTAAATGCCTCCTTATATCTGTTCTTACCTTCTTTATGTATTTATTTATGGCTGTGTTGGGTCTCTGTTGCTGCCCTTGGGCTTTCTCTAGTTGCGTCAAGCTGGGGCTCCTCTTCGTTTCGGTGTGCAGGCTTCTCACTGAGGTGGCTTTTTTTGTTGCAGAGCATGGACTCTAGGCACTCAGGCTCAGCAGTCGTGGCGAATGGGCTTAGTTGCCCCAAGACATGTGGGATCTTCCCAGGCCAGGGATAGAACCTGTTTCCCCTGCATTGGCAGGTGGATTCTTATTCACTGTCCCACGAGGGAAGGCCTACTCTCACCTTCTTCATTACTAACAGGACCATGAATTTGCTTAAGGGGAAATTTAGATCTTTTCAACTAAAATGTTCACCTTCCTGGAGCCCTTTACCGCTGAAGGTGATGATGTTACAGTTCTAGGCAGTGACACCTAAGGAGAGGTTGCTGGTGGTGGGGGCAGGGGCTTCTGAGAAAGATTTTAAAGGAACAGACTCAGCTGGCATGTTATTTGTGGCCTTATGTCCCTTTCCCCTTCTGTCTGGTATGCATACATGATATGCTGAGGGTAAGGGATATGGTAGCTACCTTTGAACATGAAGGTGAACACCACACATATAGATGGTAAAGCTGAAGGATGGAAAGACTTTGAATCCTTGGTTATATCATTAAGCATCCACATCAGCCCTGGACTGCATTTCTCTAGACTTCTTGATGTACAAAATAAAGGCTTTAAACCACAGTTGTGTCAAGTTCTGTAGTACTTCCAGCCAAAAACAATATTGATGGATACACTTAGTGAATAAATTTTAAATGCTCCCCCTTGGCATCACAAAATACTGTTAACTCATGCCTCATCTTTCAAAAAATGTTCTGAGGTAGCTTATAAAAACTGGTACCAATAGTACTGAACTGTTCAAACCATGGTAACAGGATATAATTGAATTAAAGTGAAACAAAGATAGTTATTCTAGAGAAACTAGGTGAAGGAGAGATACTGATGTTAAATCCAAAATTTACCTCTGAGTTTCTGGCACCAAACTCTGTTTATCTAATGCCTGAAACCATACCAATTTATCAATTTCTTCCTCAGAGTTTTAAATAACATATCATGGGAATCTAAAAATTATGAAAGTCTTGTAAGGCAGTTTTTAAAAGATGCAGCAATTTTATCATAAATTGTCTATTACCAAATCCCAATATAAGACAGTATTCAAAATATCAAATTGTAGGGACTTCCCTGGTGCTGCAGGGAATGTGGGTTTGATCCCTGGTCAGGCAGGTAAGATCCCACATGCTTTAGTACTGAAAAATCAAAACGTAAAACGGAAGTAATATTATTACAAAGTCAATAAAGACTCTAAAAATGGTCCCTATAAAAAATCTTAAAAAAATATCAAACTGTAGTTCAGGTTAGCCCTTTCTTCTAAAATATAATCTTAAATTGCTGCTGTCTTTTGGGGGCTTTTTCCCCCCCATCAAAACAGTTGAGAGGAACTATATAAAATGGAAGAATCTGAAAGACAAGCAAGAACTTCAGTCTTCTCTTCATAGTCTATATTTTCCTGTACGTGAAGTCAGATGAAAAGGAGAGGTCTCACACTGGAATACTTTGTCTGAGGCTTCCACAATTGTCTTTACTATGCCTGGCCTTATTCACCTGGAAAGCACTGAAGGACTAGTGAATTAGCTGCCGCGTTCTTTGTCCAAGGTGTGGTGAAGACATCAGCCATAGTGATTCTCAGTATTCTGTGAAAAACCAGGCAGAACATTCTGTTAGATACACAAATATCAGGAAAAGTGTGGGGTTTTTTTGTTTTTTTTTTTTACTGTATCACACAGCTCATGGAACTTCCCCAACCAGGGATTGAACCCGTACCCCCTGAAACGGAAGTGCTGCCTTAACCCCTGGACCACCAGGGAAGCCCCAGGAAAAGCTTTTTATGTTCTTTCTTGTTTTTCTGAAAAACTGGTTATACTTTCTTCTTTTAGACAATGTAAATGTGTAGTTAATCATATTTCTCTTTTTTCTTTGCCTTCCAGTAATCATAGAAGCAAATCTGCAACCCAGCCTTTTCTGTAGGTCCAGAATTTCTGCCTAGTATTTATTTTCACACTCACTTTTATTTATAATTTCAATAAACTATGTAATTTATTGTATATACTCTATGCATAAATTTTTATTATATACATTACATCCAAGTATAATTTACCTCCCCTTCTATATGTTTTTTCTGGATATGAGTTTTTAAAACTTATGTTTCATTATACATGTGTGAATTCAAATCCTTGTTTTAGAATAGAGTAGAAATAATTAAATATAGGCAGTTGAAATAATTTTCTCCAAATATGTAGTTGTCTGGTTATCTAAATGAAAGGTTTGAATTAGAGAACCAAGGCATAATTAGTTACCATATACCCCTCAGATATCGATAATGAGGCTCTGAGCCAGGTATAGATAGCATAAACTTCCCAACCACTGTCCTTCCACATGCTGGACAACAGAGCAAGGATGATAAGTCCTATAAACAGCCAGCTGTGTCCAGTGCAATTCTAAATGGTCTCCACATGTCATCTCAGCTGCTTCTCACAGCAGTCCCCCTTCCCCCGCTGGAGGTCAATTTTCTTATCGTTGCTGTGTTATAGTGAGGAACCTGGGTACAGGGAGTCCTTGTGGTTACCTGGAAGAATGGCCACGGGTTACTTAGAGATCAGCTGAGTAAATGGCAAGGTTGACTACTGCTGTTTCAGGTAGAGATCCTGGGAGTGATCTTGCCAGCATTCATCTTGGGAAGCATCCTTGTTTGTTTGTTTTTAGTTGTTTAGAGTTTTTTTTTGGTTTGTTTATCTTGGATGTGGCACCCGGGATCTTTTCATTGTGTCATGCAGAATCTTTAGCTGTGGCATATGGGGTCTTTAGTTGTGGTATATGAGATCTAGTTCCCTGACCAGGGTTTGAAGCCAGGCCCCTGCTTTGGGAGCTCAGAGTCTTAGCCACTGAACCACCAGGGAAGTCCCTAGTTGTTTAGTTTTAATTTTCCATTATACAATACAATGTCATCAACTCTAGTCACCAGGTTTTACATTAGATCCTCAGACCTTATTCATCTTATAGCTGAAAGTACCCTTTTATCAACCTCTCCATATTTTTCCCACCCCCCCCCCAACCAGCCCCCAACTACTTTTCTGAGAATTTGACTCTTTAAAACATTTTTACGTTAAGTGATACCATGCACTGTTGCATGGTGTCTTTCTCTGACTTATTTCACTTAGCATAATGCCCTCAAGGTCCATCCATGTTGTCACAAATGGCAAGATTTCCTTCTTTCTCCTGGCAAAATAATGTTCCCTTGTATATCTATACCACATCTTTATCCATTCATCCACTGAGAGACACTTAGGTTTCTTCCATTTCTTGGCTATAATGAATAATGCTGCAATAAAACTGACAAACCACTCTAGTATTCTTGCCTGGGAAATCCCATGGACAGAGAAGCCTGGCGAGCTACAGTCCATGGGGCTGCAGAATCAGAGACAACTTAGCAGCTAAAACTTTCAAACATGGGGTTGCAGATATCTCCTTGAGATAGGGGTTTCATCTCCTTTGGCTATATACCCAAAAGTGAGATTGCTGGATCATATGGTAGTTCTACTTTTGATTTTTTGAGGAAAGTCTATACTGGTTTCCATAGTGGCCACTCCCTTTGGGGAGGCATCTTTGGCTCTGCTCAGCTGCTGCTCTCTAGTACCTGGTTGAAAATGCTGAATTCTGCTCCCTAAACTGAGGAGAGAACATCTTGGTCTGAAAGATAAAAGAACTTTTGGGACAAGAAGTAAGGGTCATCCCCTTCCACTATAACAGCACCTCTTCCTAATGCCTGTGCACTGTTTGGCTTTGACCAGGGCTGTGACCAGACCAATCCTAATGATTTTGTTTCAACTCCCCCGCGCCCAGCCTCCGCTCCTGCCCCCCGCTTAAAATCAGCATAAACCAGAGAGGTCACAAGGGCTCCGAGAAGTGATCTCATCAACCCTCAGCTACCCGGCATGTGACACCTAAGCCACATCTACCCAGAAAGTCCCTAGGCACCCCAGTATAGGCTCCACATTTAGGGTCTTCAGAAAAATCATACTGTCTTAGATCTGTGAGATGCTGCCACTTTTGTGCTATTTCTGCACATACACAGTTGCCTCTTTCACGGCTACACATGCCTGACAGTTCCTGAAAACATTGTCCAGAGTCACCCAGCCAGACAGACCATGCAGAAAACCTAACGCATTTTGGGAACAGATTCAAGAAATAAGAGCAGGCCTCTTAAAGTGGAGCCAGGAGCTGTAACTTCAAACAGAAATTATCTTAATTAGCCAGCGTGGAAAAACAGCGAAGATGTTTGCATTTCATGTGCAGCGTGGCTCTCGCCATCAGCCTGTGTGCCTGTCCCCCCTCCCTCTCTCAGGGGTAAGGAGGCTCCCTGGACTTTGCAGTCCTCTCGTTTGCAGACTCCAGCTGCAGCTCCTGCCCTCTGCCTTGTTCTTCCCTGCTAAGGGTATAATTGAGTGCATCTCCCTTTTTGTTATTGCAAGACAGATGAGTCCCTTCACTTTCCCAATAAGGAAATAAATAGCCATGAGCAAAAGATCTGGTTGGACAGGAAATAGTGCCGTTTCCCTAGTTCTTTCATGGCCAAGCTCTGTATTTTAAAATAAATATTATGGCTGTCAATGTGCTAATGAATAGGTGACTATGCCTCAGAGGACCAGAGGGTAACTGCAGCTGATCTGATGCCCAAGGAGGGACAGTAATGGACAGCGTTATTTTTCAGGTTCTCCATCTCCTCTAGCTGCCGCTCCCAAATCTGTAATATAAGACAGAACTTGAAACATTTCCTTGGCTCACTCCCAGATGCACTCATTAGGCATTGCTGTCCTGAGGGAGTTTCAGGCAACCTGTTCAACTCCATGCCCCGTGGGGGTATGGGGAAACAAGGAGGGGGAAACCCAGGACAAACACACGGTTGAGGGGCTGAGCCCTTTTCTGATAAACTGGTCATTGGAGGTGTGCAGATCCTCCAACTTCAACAGCACTGTTGGAGGGTGAGCAGGAAGCAGGAGTTCCAGATGAGATTTGTGGGCTTCACCTGAGGGCTTGGCTACCATCCAGTCCACCTGGAACCCTCCAGGATGCCCGGTCCAACAACCTGTAGGAGTGCATCCCAGTGCAAGCTCCCTCGCAGCCTTTTTCTGGCTTGGCCACCAAAGTGACAGCCTGGTCTGCCTCTCTCTGGGCTTCACAGCTGAGTCTGACCTCAGCCCACTTTAGGCAAAGGTCTGGCCCGGTTCTCTGTTTCACAACTGCAGGAAACAGGTCAGGGTTTTCCGTGCGATGCCATTGAACCCGCTCCTAACCCCCACTAACCTTGTCCTTAGAAAGGAACACCTTGACGCCTCCAAGCAAATAAATGGATTGGAAACTCAAAGCTCTGAAGCTGCCCTCTCCAAAGAAATGTCTCAACAGTCTCCTGGCAAAATTCTCTTCCACACTTTAGCCCTTGTTCTCTGAGTGAAGGAGGGAGTTTGTCATTGGTAAATAACCTCTGTGTCCCCCACCTGTAAATTCTGCACTGGGTGGGGGAAGCCCTGTGTCTTCCTCTCGTCGATATCCTGATTTCCACCATATAGTTCCCTTGGTTGACATCCAAGCCAGAACAGTCTCCCATCATGTTCTGCATGCATGACCTTGTCGAATCCTAAGTTGTAATGAAGTATACACCATGATCCTCATGTGATGTCTGATGACATAGGAGGTTGTAAAGCTAGACACTGGATTCAAGTCTTTTTGGCTCCAGTCCATGCTCTGAACTGCCAAACTGGCTCCTTAGTTTGAACTCAATGCAAGTTGTTTTGAAGTTGAATAAAATTAAATTGTTTGGGTTTATTTTAAATTATACTAAATGAAAATAAATACCACTTAAAAGGAGAGCTGAACGGTTTTGTTGTGATGTGAGTTCGTCACTTGAATACACTGCTGTAAGTTGTATTAGCAAACTGCAAGATTTAGGAACTCCGCGGAACAATTGCTGTTATTTAACTGAGCCCAAGGTGCCCTCTCTGTGTTGTTTCTTCACTGGAGGCTGAAGTTCCTGAATTCAGTGCCAGATTCAAATTTTTACACATCTGGTTATTTAAAAAAGCAGCCCAGAGACTTCCCTGGTGATCCAGTGGTTAAGACTCGGTGCTCCCGAAGCAAGGGGCCAGGGTTCAGTCCCTGGTCAGGGAGCTAGATCCTGCATGCCACAGCTAAAGATCCCAGGTTCCATAACCAAAACCCAGTCAGCCAAATATATATATATATATAATTTTTTTAAGTAGCCCAAATAAAAAGATTCTGAGCCATTTAGGGTCCACCTCTTTTGCATATCCTGTGAAACCTTACCCCACATCTGTAGTCATTGGTAAAATAGAGCCTGTGGTTCTAAGGCCCCAGGCTGCTGCAGTCGGGTCTGTGAGACTACCACCATGCTGCTGAGCCACGTCACTGAGACACACCAGCCACCTGGCCTCCCTCTGCACTGGGAGTTCCCTGGCCCTCTTTCCCTTCTGGGTGATGGCCTCACATGCTGGAGCCTTTGCACAGACTCCTTCTGTGAGGGGCTTCCCCACACACATCCCTGTCCCAAGCATGATCCAGTAAAGGTGTGCATGGGTATGCTCCTGCTTCTTGCAGTCACGTGTCCCATGATTTTCCCCAGATCCCTCAAATCCTGACAGATACAGAGTAAACGGGACAATGAATTCAGGACTAGAAGGAAGAGATCGTGCATTTTACTCTTATTTCTCCTTTGTTATTTCAAACTCCTTGCTGTCACTAGCGTGTCCTCTGTTCCGGTTTCTTTAAGTCCGAGCACCTACGTGTACATTGATCTGCCAAAGGTGGATCACAACAGCATTACCTGCTGATGTTCGTTGTTCAGTCCCTAAGTTGTGCCTAACTCTTCACAACCCCTTTGTGGACTGTAGCCCCCGAGGCTCCTCCACCTACTAGCCTTGCCCTAAGTGTTATTTGCAAAAGCATGAATCTGATGTGTTGGTGCATGTTTCCAATGTACATCATGAACTCAAAACTGTTTGTCTATAAGCCCACATGTGAACTAAAATAATCTTCATACCACACTTTGGGAAGCACTTGTCAAGTTCTAACTCTTTGGAGTGCCTCACATGGCCCTTCAAGGCTTTCTCACTCTCACTATTCCCCTGACACATTTGAGCTCTGGAAATACAGAACTTCCTCGAACTTGCCAGGCCATCTCATGACTCTGCCTGTGTCTGTGTTGTGTTCTGTGAAGTATCTTTCCCCTTCGTCTGTCTGGGATGAGACTGAGCTGGTCTGTGACCACAAGGAAAAGCCTTCGCCACTTCCCACCTTCTCAGTGGACTCTCTTCCCACCAACCCTCCTCTGTCAGAGTCCTCTGTCCACCCCTAGGCCTCCGCCGTGAATTTTACCTTTAACCAACTGACCTATTGTTTGTTTGCCTATGTTTCTCTTTCTCATCCTGAAACTTCTAGGAAGTAAGGGACTTAGAGGTTCTTGTATTCCTGGTGTCTACACTGAGGAGACACTTATCAAACGTTTTTTGAATCAGTGAAAAAGAGAGCAAGCATGATGAAAATAACTGCCATTTCTGTTTTCCTTTTCCTTTTCCTTTGTTGACCTGCAGTTTGTCTGTGGATGTAGAGACAGAAAGGGAGGGAAGGTGTGGGGGAGGAAAAGGGACCTCTTGGGGCTCTTTTCATGATGCTAAGTCCTTGAAAAAGTATAGGCTTCCATTTCAAGACATAGAAATGAGAGTTCCCATTTACTTCCCCAGTCTCCCAAGGTCCCACTGAAATAGCAGGAATTTAATTTTTTTTAAGGAATGAAAACATAATGGAGAAAGCAACAAGGGAAGTCACCTTAGGAGAGGAAGTTTGAGGAAATCCTGAGTGAGGAGACAGCAGGATAGGAAGCTTAAAGAAAAGAGAGCAGAGAAAAACACAGCCCAAAGCAAACCTTCCCAAGACAACACCAGCCCATGACCCACCTCCCCCCACAAATAAAAGAATGGGAGGGAGCTGCAGCTAAGCCAGGGTGGCTAACTGAGGAACTGTGTTTATTTCAGAGCAGCTGAGACAGGGAGATGTTGCCCCTCGCCCTGTTCTTTCTCCTTCCAGAGCATCCTGCTTTGGCTAAAACAGGGGCCTCCAAAGACAGTTATTTGCCTGTTGGGGATCCTGGAATGAGAGGGGCCTCAAAAAAGGCAAAGCAGTTTGAAATAACTCAGGACCCACACGAGGGATAATAGGAGGGACAAAAGGGCAAAATGGCTTTGTCCTAAATAGACGTCCAGTCACGTCCCTCCCCGTGGCCAATTCACAGCTGTCTTTATTTTGGCATCTGGGGTTGAGATGAGGCAGCCTGCCTCCTTACTGATACAAACATACAAACCCAAGGAAAACTGCCAGGAAACACAGCCTGTGTGTGTCCCTAGGGCCCTGGTCAGGCCAGAAGCCGAGATGATGTGAACCTGAGGTGTGGGTAGTGTGTGAAGACCCTCCTTCACGAGGCTCTCTGTTCCTCCACGGCTTGCTGAGCATGCCAAGAATGCAAGGCCCTGACCACTCTTTTTATTTTTTTAATTTTTGATTGCACTGGGTCTTCGTTGCTGCTCTAGAACTTTCTCTAGTTGCAGTGAGTGGGCAGCTGCTCTTCACTGTGATGCCCAGGCTTCTCATGAGGTGGCTTCTCTTATTGCAAAGCACAGGCTCTAGGTACAGACCCAGTAGTTGGGCATGTGGGCTTAGTTGCCCAAGGCATGTGGGATCTTCCCAGACCAGGGATCAAACCTGCATCTCCTGCATTGGCAGGCAGATTCTTTACCACTGAGCCACCTAGGAAGTCCCCTGCCCACTCTTTAGGGTTGTATTTTCAGCAGACAATTTTGAGGGATGAAATCGTGTCTGTTGCAGGGATGAAAGAAGTCTTGCTTACTGGTTGCTATAAAACAGAAGGTTCCCCAAACTCAGTGTTCCTCTCCTATGACACAACCCTTTGTGGGTGCAGATGTTTGTTGGGGCCCCTCTGCATTGCTCTGTGCAAACTGGGGCCACAGACATTTTGGACACTGCTGGACACTGCTTTTGTGGTGAGTTTTTAAAAGTCTTTCATTTTGACCCAAGGGTTTCATGTCTCCAATGGCATGCAAGCAATGGCAAGCTAACTTGTTACCTTGAAAGTGGAGTAAAATCTCTGACCCTTTACAGTTCTTTTTTTTTTAATTGAGGTATAGTTGATTTACTATGTTGTATTAGTTGCAGGTGTACAATCAAGTGATTCAGTATTTTTATAGGTTAGACTCTATTTAAAGTTATTATAAAATTTTGGTTAACATTTTCTGTGCTGTACATATATATCCTTGCACCTCATTTATTGGGTGCATAGTAGTTTGTACCTCTTAATGCTCTGCTCCTATGTTGCCCCTCCCCCAACCCTCTCCCCGCTGGTAACCACTAGTTTCTTCTCTGCATCTATGAGTTTGTTGTGTTTTGTTAAATTTATTCATTTGTTTTATTTTTTCAATTCCAAATATAAGTGAAAACATATAGTATATAGTATTTTCCTTTCTCTGACTCAATTTGCTAAGCTTAATACCCTCTAGGTTCATCCATGTTGTTACAAATGGCAAAATTTTCATTCTTTTTTCTGGCTGTGTGTGTATGCATATATCAAGTGACCAAGTGTTAGTCGCTCTGTCATGACTCTTTGTGATCCCGTGGACTATAGCCCACCAGGCATATATCACATCTTCTTTATCCATTTATCTATTGATGGACACAGGTTACTTCCCTATCTTGTCTGTTGTAAATAATGCTGCTATGAACATTGTTGTGTGTGTGTTTTTTTAATTAGTGTTTTCATTTTCTTTGGATATATACCTAGGAGTGGAATTGCTAGATTGTATGGTAGTTCTATTTTCAATTTTTTGTGAAACCTCCATACAGTTTTCCATAGTGGCTGTACCAACTTGCATTTCCACCAACACTGAATTAGGGTTTCCTTCTCTTCACATACTCACCAACATTTACTATTTGTGGTCTTTTTGATGGTAGTCATTCTGACAGGCATGAGGTGGTATCTATATCTCATTGTGATTTTGTTTTGTATTTACCTGATGATTAGCCCGAGGTAAGGGGCTGTGGCTGAGAGGAGTTACCCCACGTCTGAGGTCAGGGGCAGCGGCCGAGAGGAGCAACCCCACGTCCAAGGAGTGGTGGCTGCATGGGTGCAGGAGGGCCAAAAGGAGCTACTCTATGTTCAAGGTCAGGAGCAGCGACTTCATCCAAGGTAAGGAGCAGCAGCTGCACTTTGCTGGAGTAGCCGTGAAGAGATACCACACTTCCAAGGTAAGAGAAACCTAAATAAGACGGTAGGTGTTATGAGAGGGCATCAGAGGGCAGACACACTGAAACCATAATCACAGAAAACTAGCCAATCTGATCACACAGACCACAGCCTTTTCTAACTCAGTGAAACAAAGCCATGCCGTGTGGGGCCACCCAAGATGGACGGGTCATGGTGGAGAGGTCTGAGAGAATGTGGTCCACTGGAGAAGGGAATGGCAAACCACTTCAGAACTCTTGCCTTGAGAACCCCATGAACAGTATTAAAAGGCAAAATGATAGGATACTGAAAGAGGAACTCCCCAGGTCGGTAGGTGCCCAATATGCTACAGGAGATCGGTGGAGAAATAACTCCAGAAAGAATGAAGGAATGGAGCCAAAGCAAAAACAAATTGTGGATGTGACTGGTGATAGAAGCAAGGTCTGATGCTGTAAGGAGCAATATTGCATAGGAACCTGGAATGTTAGGTCCATGAATCAAGGAAAATTGGAAGTGGTCAAACAGGAGCTGGCAAGCATGAGTGTCGACATTCTAGGAATCAGCGAATGAAAATGGACTGGAATGGGTGAATTTAACTCAGATGACCATTATATCTACTACTGTGGGCAGGAATCCCTTAGAAGAAATGGAGTAGCCATCATGGTCAACAGAACAGTCCGAAATGCAGTACTTGGATGCAATCTCAAAAACAACAGAATGATCTCTGTTCATTTCCAAGGCAAAGCATTCAATATCACGGTGATCCAAGCCTATGCCCCAACCAGTAACACTGAAGAAGCTGAAGTTGAACGGTTCTATGAAGACCTAGAAGAACTTCTAGAACTAATACCCTAAAAGATGTCCTTTTCATTATAGGGGACTGGAATGCAAAAGTAGGAAGCCAAGAAACACCTGCGATAACAGGCAAATTTGGCCTTGGAATATGGAATGAAGCAGGGCAAAGGCTAATAGAGTTTTGCTAAGAGCAAAATGGCTGTCTGAGGAGGCCTTACAAATAGCTGTGAAAAGAAGAGAAGCTAAAAGCAAAGGAGAAAAGGAAAGATATAAGCATCTGAATGCAGAGTTCCAAAGAATAGCAAGGAGAGATAAGAAAGCTTTTCTCAGCTATCAGTGCAAAGAAATAGAGGAAAAGAACAGAATGGGAAAGACTAGAGATCTCTTCTAGAAAATTAGAGATACCAAGGGAACATTTCATGCAAAGATGGGCTTGATAAAGGACAGAAATGGTATGGACCTAACAGAAGCAGAAGATATTAAGAAGAAGTGGCAGGAATACACAGAACTGTACAAAAAAGATCTTCATGACCCAGATAATC
>SJYQ01001059.1:122999-257049 GCA_006410935.1 Redunca redunca
AGAAAGAATAGATATGCAAAGTAAATAGAGGTAGCTGAAGATTTATATACAGTAAAGATTAACTGCAAGGGGAAAAGAACTGTAGGAAAAGCAAAGGAATCAATGTAGAAAAAAAATAGGTTTTAAAAACTAAACATTAAAATTTAAAAAAGAAAAAACAAAAACAAAAAAGAGAGAAAAGAAGAGAAAAAAAAGGAAAACTCCACAGAACTGGACAGGGAGGCCTGGCATGCTATAGTCCACAGAGTCACAAAGAGCGACTGAACTGAACTGAATTGAACTGACTGATGTGAATAATTACTTTAAATGTAAATGGATTAAATGCTCCAACCAAAGGACCCAGACTGGCTGAATGGATATAAAACAAGACTGATATATATATATATGCTGTCTATAAGAAACCCAACCCACTTCAGACCTAAAGACACATATAGACTGAAAGTGAGAGGGTGGAAAAATATATTCCATGCAAATGGGAAGCAAAAGAAAGTAGGAGTAGCATCCTCATATCAGACAAAATAGAACTTAAAGAATATTACAAGAGATAAGAAAGGACACTACATAATGATCAAGGGATCAATGCAAGAGGAAGACATAACTATTGTAAATATCTATGCACCCAACATAGTTCAGTTCAGTTCAGTTGTTCATTCATGTCCAGCTCTTTGTGACCCTATGGACTGCAGCAGGCCAGGCCTCTCTGTCCATAACCACCTCTTGGACTTTACTCAAACTCATGTTCATTAGTTGGTGATGCCATCCAACCGTCTCATCCTCTGTCGTCCCCTTCTCCCACCTTCAATCTTTCACAGAATCAGGGTCTTTTCCAATGAGTCAGTTCTTAGCATCAGGTGGCCAAAGTATTGGAGTTTCAGCTTCAGCATCATCCCTTCCAAGGAATATTCAGGACTGATTTCCTTTAGGATGGACTGGTTGGATCTCCTTGCTGTCCAAGGGACTCTCAAGAGTCTTCTCCAACACCACAGTTCAAAAGCATCAATTCTTCAGCGTTCAGCTTTCTTCACAGTCCAACTCTCACATCCATACATGATCACTGGAAAAACCATAGCCTTGACTAGACGGACCTTTGTTGGCAAAGTAATGTCTCTGCTTTTCAATATGCTATCTAGGTTGGTCATAACTTTTCTTCCAAGGAATAAGCGTCTTTTCATTTCATGGCTGCAGTCACCATCTGCAGTGATTTTGGAACCCCCCAAAATAAAGTCTGACACTGTTTCTCCATCTATTTGTCATGAAGTAATGGGACCGGATGCCATGATCTTAGTTTTATGGATGTTGAGTTTTAAGCCAACTTTTCACTCTCCTCTTTCACTTACAGCAAGAGGCTCTTTAGTTCTTTTCACTTTCTGCCACAAGGGTGGTGTCATCTGCATATCTGAGGTTATTGATATTTCTCCTGGCAATCTTGATTCCAACTTGTGCTTCTTCCAGCCCAGTGTTTTTCATGATGTACTCTGCATAGAAGTTAAATAAGCAGGGTGACAATATATAGCCTTGACATACTCCTTTTCCTATTTGGAACATGTTCCATGTCCAGTTCTAACTGTTGCTTCCTGACCTGCATACAGATTTCTGAAGAGGCAGGTCACGTGGTCTGGTATTCCCATCTCTTTCAGAACTTTTCACAGTTTATTGTGATCCACACAGTCAAAGACTTTGACATAGTCAATAAAGCAGAAATAGATGTTTTTTCTGGCACTTTCTTGCTTTTTTGATGATCCAGTGGATGTTGGCAATTTGATCTCTGGTTCCTCTGCCTTTTCTAAAACCAGCTTGAACATCTGGAAGTTCATGGTTCATGAATTATTGAAGCTTGGAGAATTTTGAGCACTACTTTACTAACGTGTGAGATTATTGCAATTGTGCAGTAGTTTGAACACTCTTTGGCAATGCCTTCCTTTGGGATTGGAATGAAAACTGACCTTTTCCAGTCCTATGGTCACTGGTGAGTTTTCCAAATTTGCTGACATAATGAGTGCATCACTTTCACAGCATCATCAGGTTTAGTTTAGTGAAGTCGCTCAGTCGTGTCTGACTCTTTGCGACCCCATGGACTGTAGTCTACCAGGTTCCTCTGTCCATGGGATTTTCCAGGCAATAGTACTGGAGTGGATTGCCATTTCCTTCTCCAGAGGATCTTCCCAACCCAGGGATCGAACCCAGGTCTCCCACATTGCTTTACCGTCTGACCTTTTCCAGTCCTATAGTCACTGGTGAGTCTTCCAAATTTGCTGACATAATGAGTGCAGCACTTTCACAGCATCATCAGGTAGGATTTGAAAGAGCTCAACTGGAATTCCACCACCTCCACTAGCTTTGTTCATAGTGATGCTTCTTCAGGCCCACTTGACTTCACATTCCTGGATGTCTGGCTCTAGGTGAGTGATCACACCATCGTGATTATCTGGGTCACGAAGATCTTTTTTGTACAGTTCTTCTGTGTATTCTTGCCACCTCTTCTTAATATTTTCTGTTTCTGTTAGGTCCATACCATTTCTGTCCTTTATTGAGCCCATCTTTGCATAAAATGTTCCCTTGGTATCTCTAATTTTCTATCTAATTTGTATCTCTCCTATATTGGGTGCACCCAACACAGGAGCACCTCAATACATAAGACAAACACTAACAGACATAAAAGGAAAAGTTGACACTAACACAATAATAGTAGGAGACTTTAACACCAACTCACACCAATGGACAGATCATCAAAACAGATAATTAATAAGGAAACACAAGTCTTAAATGATACATTAATGAGATGGATCTCACTGATTTCGTGAGGACATTCCATCCAAAAGGAGAATGCACCTTCTTCTCAAGTGCTTCTTCTTCTCTGTTCCTCAGGATAGACCACATCTTAGGTCACAGATCAAGCCTCAGTAAATTTAAGAAAATTGAAATCATATCAAGCATCTTCTCTGACCACAGCACCATGAGACGAGATATTAATTACAAGAAAAAAAACTGTAAGAAACACAAACACATGAAGATTAAACCATATGTTTCTAAGTAACCAACAGGTTACTGAAGTTAATAGCAATACAATCCTACCTCAGGAAATAAGAAAAACATTGAATAGACAACCTAACTTTACACCTAAAGCAACTGGAAAAAGAAGAACAGAAAAACCCTAAAAGTAGTAGAAGGAAAGAAATCATAAAGATCCAAGCAGAAATAACTGAAAAAGAAATGAAAGAAACAATAGTAAAAATTAATAAAACTAAAAGCTGGTTCTTTGAGAAGATAAACAAAATTGACAAGCCTTTAGCCAGACTCATCAAGAAAAAAAGAGAGAAGAATCAAGTCAACAAAATTAGAAATGAAAAAGGAGAGGTTACAAAAGGCAATGCAGAAATACAAAGGTTTATAAGAGACTATTATGAACTACTATATGTCAATAAAATGGATAACCTGGAAGAAATGGACAGATTCTTAGAAAAGTTCAATCTTCCAAGACTAAACCAGGAAGATATAGAAATTATGAACAACCCAATTACAAGCACTGAAATTGAAACTGTGATCAAAAATCTCCCAAAAAACAAAAGCCCAGAACCAGATGGCTTCACAGGAGGATTCTATCAAACATTTAGAGAAGAACTAATGCCTATACTTCTAAAACTCTTTCAAAAAATTGCAGAGGAAGAAACACTCCAAACTCATTCTACAAGGCCACCATCACCCTGATAACAAAACCAAACAAAGACAACAAGAAAAAAGAAAACTACAGGCCAATACCACTGATGAACATAGATGCAAAGATTCTCAAAAAAAATTTTAGCAAACAGAATTCAGCAAGACCTCAAAAAGCTCATACACCCTGATCAAGCTGGGTTTATTCCAAGAATGCAAGGATTCTTCAATATATACAAATCAATCAATATGATACACCACATTAACAAAATGAAAGATAAAAACCATATGATAATCTCAATAGATGCAGAAAAAGCCTTTGATGAATTTCAGCACCCTTTCATGATTATAACTCTTCCAAAAATGTGCATAGAGCAAACCTACCTCAACATAGTAAAGGCCGTATATGATAAGCCTACAGCAAACATTATTCTCAGTGGTGAAAAACTGAACACATTCCCCCAAGATCAGGAAAAAGACAAGGGTGTCCACTTTCACCACTGTTATTCAACATAGTTCTGGAAGTTCTAGCTACATCAACCAGAGAAGAAAAATAAAAGGAATCCATATTGGAAAAGAAGTAAAGCTCTTACTGTTTGCAGGTGACATGTTACCGCACGTAGAAAACCCTAAAGATAGTATCAGAAAGTTACTAGAGCTAGTCAGTGAATTTTGCAAAGTTGCAGGATACAAAATCAATACACAGAAATCACTTGCATTTCTATAACTAATGGTGAAAAATCTGAAAGAAAATTAAGGAATCAGTCCCATTCACCATTGCAACAAAAAGAATAAAATATCTAGGAATAAACCTACCAAAGGAGATGAAAGAACTGTACACAGAAAATTATAAGACACTAATGAAAGAAATCAAAGATGACATAAACAGATGGAGAGATAGTCCATGTTACTGGGTAGGAAAAATTAATATTGTGAAAATGACTATACTACCAAATGAAATCTACAGATTCAATGTGATCCCTATCAAATTACCAATGGCATTTTTCACCAAACTACAACAAGAAATCTCACAATTCATATGGAAACACAAATGACCCCGAATAGCTAAAGCAGTCTTGAGGAAGAAGAAGGAGCTGGAGGAATCAAACTTCCTGATTCAGATTATACTACGAAGCTGCAGTCATGAAGACAGTATGATACTGGCACAAGAGCAGAAATTTAGACCAATGGAACAAGATAGAAAGCCCAGAAATAAACCCATGCACCTATGGGTACCTTATTTTTGACAAAGAAGGCAAGAATATACAATGGGGCAAAGACAGCCTCTTTGATAAGTGGTGCTAGGAAAACTGGACAGCTACATGTAATAGAATGAAATTAGAACACTTCCTACCATACACAATCTTCCCTGGTGGCTCACACAGTAAAAGCATCTGTCCACTTCCTACCATACACAGTCTTCCCTCGTGGCTCAGAGGGTAAAAGCATCTGTCTGCAATGCAGGAGACCCAGGTTCGACCCCTGGGTTGGGAAGATCTCCTGGAGAAGGAAATGGCAGCCCACTCCAGTATTCTTCTCTGGAAAATCCCATGGATTGCAGAGCCTGGAAGGCTACTGTCCATGGGGTCGCAAAGAGTCAGACACAACTGAGTGACTTCACTACCATACACAAAGATAACTCAAAATGGATTAAAGACCTAAATGTAAGACCAGAAACTATAAAACACTTAGAGGAAAACATAGGCAGAATCCTCGATGACATAAATCAAAGCAAGATCCTCTATGACCTACCTCCTAGAGTAATGGAAATAAAAGCAAAAGTAAACAAGTGGGACCTGATTAAACTTAAAAGCTTTTGCACAGCAAAGGAAACTATAAGCAAGGTGAAAAGACCACACTCAGAATGGGAGAAAATAATAGCAAATGAAACAACTGAGAAAGGATTAATTTCCAAAATATACAAGCAGCTCATACAACTCAATACCAGAAAAGCAAAAAGCCCAAACAAAAAGTGGGGAAAAGACCTAAGTAAACATTTCTCTAAAGAATACATACAGATGGCTAACAAATACATGAAAAGATGCTCAACATCACTCATTATTAGTGAAATGCAAATCAAAACTTCAGTGAGATATCACCTCACACTGGTCAGAATGGCCCTCATAAAAAAAATCTACAAACAATAAATGCTGGAAAGTGTGTGAAGAAAAGGGAATGCTCTTGCACTGTTGGTAAATGATGTAAATTGATGCAGCCAATATGGAAGACGGTATGGAGATTCCTTAAAAAACTGGCAATAAAACCACCATATGACCCAGCAATTATACTCCTAGGCATACACCCCGAGGAAATCAAAATTGAAAGAGACACCTGTATCCCATTGTTCACTGCAGTGCTATTTACAATAGCTAGAACATGGAAGCAACCTAGATGCCCATTTACAGATGAATGGATAAAGAGGTTGTGGTATATAATCAAAATGGAATATTACTCAGCCATAGAAATGAATGCATTTGAGTCAGTTCTACTGAGGAGGGTGAACCTAGAACCTATTATACAGAGTGAAGTGAGTCAGAAAGAGAAAGATTAATATCATATTCTAATGCATATATATGGAATCTATATAAATGGTACTGAAGAATTTATGTGCAGGGTAGCAGTGGAGAAACAGACACAGAGAAGAGACTTATGGACATGGGGAAAGGGGAGGACAGAGTGAAATGTATGGAAGAAGTAACATGGAGACTTACATTACCATATGTAAAATAGACAGCCAACAGGAATTTGCTATATGGGTAAGGAAACTCAAACAGGGGCTCTGTATCAACCTAGAGGGCTGGCATGGGAGGGAGGTTCAAAAGGGAGGGGATATATATATACATATGGCTGATTCACAGAGAAGGCAATGGCACCCCACTCCAGTACTCTTGCCTGGAAAATCCCATGGACAGAGGAGCCTGGTAGGCTGCGGTCCATGGGGTCACGAAGAGTCGGACACGACTGAGCAACTTCCCTTTCACTCTTCACTTTCATGCATTGGAGAAGGAAATGGCAACCCACTCCAGTGTTCTTGCCTGGAGGATCCCAGGGACGGGGGAGCCTGGTGGGCTGCCGTCTATGGGGTCGCACAGAGTTGGACATGACTGAAGTAGTAGTAGTAGTAGTAGTATGGCTGATTCATGTTGAGGTTTGACAGAAAACAACAAAATTCTGTAGGGCAATTTTCCTTCATTAAAAAAATGAATTAAAAAAGAAGGAGATATACACTTAAAAGGGAAAAAAAAAAGAATTTTGGCCTCTACTTCAAGATGAATCTTAAACCCAAGTGTGAAAGTTGACACAACAAGAGAATATTTTTATGACCTGAGGGTGGATAATGATTTTTTTATAAGGAGAAAAAAAGATTGATAGATTGAACTCCTGTTATGTACCCAAGAGATCTGAGTTCTTATGTCCACAAGACATTCAAGAATGGTCATAGTAGAATTATTCATAATAAAAACTGTAAACCACCCGAAAGTCCATCAACAATATAACAGATAAATTGTGGTGTAGTCATATAGTAGAATACTACACAGCAGAGAAAAGTAAACCATGAATGAATCTCACATACTCTATGCTGAATGAAAGAAGTGTGAATGGAAAGAGTATATACTATACGATTCCATTTACTGAACATTTAAACACTTGCAGAGCTCATCTGTGCTGATGGAGAAAAATGATTATCTCAGAGGGAATACTAACTGAGAAGGAGTAAGAGGGAGCCTCATTGGAGCTGAAATGTTCTGTAGCTTGATTCAGGTAACAGCAGTGGTTGTGGACATATATAACAATTTCTTTGAGTGGAATTTAGGTTTATATGCAAATTACTGAATACAAGTTATAACTAAATTGAATGGAGGAAAAGAATTTACATATTAAGTATTTATCTAAAGATATAATGCTACTTTTTTAAAAGTTACTAAAAGAAAAAGAGCCACTCTCAGGATTGACTTGGGAAAGGAGAATTTTACTTTCGATTTTATGCAGTTCTATGAAACTTGAGAAATATCAATAACCTCAGATATGCAGATGACACCACCCTTCTGGCAGAAAGTGAAGAGGAACTAAAAAGCCTCTTGATGAAAGTGAAAGAGGAGAGTGAAAAAGCTGGCTTAAAGCTCAACATTCAGAAAACTACGATCATGGCATCTGGTCCCATCACTTCATGGGAAATAGATGGGGAAACAGTGGAAACAGTGTCAGACTTTATTATGGGGGGCTCCAAAATTACTGCAGATGGTGACTGCAGCCATGAAAGTAAAAGACGCTTACTCCTTGGAAGAAAAGTTATGACCAACCTAGTCTAGTCATAACTAGTCTATTGAAAAGCAGAGACATTACTTTGCCAACAAAGGTCCGTGTAGTCAAGGCTATGGTTTTTCCAGTGGTCATGTATGGATGTGAGAGTTGGACTATGAAGAAAGCTGAATGCCAAAGAATTTATGCTTTTGAACTGTGGTGTTGGAGAAGACTCTTGAGAGTCCCTTGGACTGCAAGGAGATCCAACCAGTCCATTCTGAAGGAGATCAGTCCTGGGCGTTCTTTGGAAGGAATGATGCTAAAGTTGAAACTCCAGTACTTTGGCCACCTCATGCGAAGAGTTGACTCACTGGAAAAGACTCTGATGCTGGGAGCAATTGGGGGCAGGAAGAAGAGGGGACGACAGAGGATGAGATGGCTGGATGGCATCACCGACTCGATGGACGTGAGTTTGAGTGAATTCCAGGAGATGGTGATGGACAGGGAGGCCTGGTGTGCTGTGATTCGTGGGGTCCCAAAGAGTCGGACACGACTGAGNGATATTTCTCCCGGCAATCTTGATTCCTGCTTGTGTTTCTTCCAGTCCAGCGTTTCTCATGATGTACTCTTCATATAAGTTAAATAAGCAGGGTGACAATATACAGCCTTGACCTACTCCTTTTCCTATTTGGAACCAGTCTGTTGTTCCATGTCCAGTTCTAACTGTTGCTTCCTGACCTGCATACAGATTTCTCAAGAGGCAGGTTAGGTGATCTGGTATTCCCATCTCTCTCAGAATTTTCCACAGTTTATTGTGATCCACATAGTCAAAGGCTCTACTAGATATTAATTAAATGCCTTTTAATAATTTGATAAAAGATCAAAATGTGGTAAGAAAAAATGAAACAGATAAAGAGGTAATGGAAGGGAAAAGACAGTCGAGGAAAAAGATAATTTGCTTTAAAAAAGGAGAAGTGTCAGTACTGATGGAAACCAAGTTGGTGCTGGAATCTGAGGATTTTCTTGTCTCTTCTAAGGAGAAGTGTACAGCAGATTTTGTTTTTATACAGAAATCCAGAGACGACTGTTGTAAAAACTGAAAATAGTAAGCAGCTAGAAGGGCCCAGATGTTTGTTTAGGCTTCTCTGGTCTCCCCAGAGCCCAGTTCATATTTCAGCGTGAGAGCACGACGCGTCCTTGGCCTGTGGCCACTGTTTGCATCACACCGAGGCAAGCCTGAATCAGAGTTTGGCCTTACAAGCATTTTGTTAACTTATAATTCATTTAGAGACATTTAATTGAACCAGGGTGATTCAAACGTTTTGAACCGGCAGCGTTTAAGATGGATAACTCACCATCTCTGCAGTTTTCTGATCATGTAAATGTCTATGGGAGTTCAAACATCTGTTCTAGTAAATTTCCACCCTCTGTGTCAGCTTATTGATGGAATTAGCTAAATTTAAGTAAAAATCATTTGGCAATCAATACATGAGTTCTCTCATGTGGTAATTTTAAACTACAATCTCTAACTTGAATTGTAATCATACTTTCTAGTCCCTAATGGGACATTTAAGATATATGTGGTATATCATGGGAAAGTTCTTCACTGAAATGAAAAAAACATATTTCGGATTCAATGTATTTAAAAACATAATTTGCTCTGATTTTGATTCCGACTAATTATTTTTATTGTTTAGTTGCTAAGTTGTGTCCGACTGTTTGTGACCCCATGGACTGTAGCCTGGCAGGCTCCTCTGTCCATGGGATTTCCCAGGCAAGAATCCTGCAGTGGGTTGACATTTCCTTCTCCAGGTGATCTTCCAGACCCAAGGATCAAACCCACATCTTATTAATTACATATACATAACAGCTATACCAACAATCATGTGATGTATCTTTATATTACAACATAGTGTATATATTTAATGTGCCAACATTTTGTTCTTGTGTTTTGAGGCAGCGATCTAAAACTTATAGACTTAGGACTTACCTGACAGTCCAGTGGTTAGGACTCTGTGTTTCCAGGGGAGAGAGTCCATGTTCCATCCCTGGTTGGGGAGCTCAGATCCCACATGCTGCGAGGCACAGCCAAAACAAAAAAAAACAAAAAAAACCCTTACAGACTTAAAATCTAATCAAGACAAATTAAAGGGGATTTTGAGTTCAGATTCCCTTCCCTTTTGATTCCAAAGCCACTCAGACAACTCTCCACTCTTGCCAAAGCGGGTAGAGCACCAAATACATCTGAGTTATGGAGCAGAAGTTACAGGATCAGAACATCACTGTGTACATGGTTAAGGCTCAAAAGCTGGAAGAGGCTGTTTCTGTGATGGGCAAGGGACAAAGACAACAGATTCCCACTGGGCTTGGGTTGAGGAGGTACCAGCTGCTTTGAGTAGATGCCTGTCTTCTAACACTGGCTGATAAAACTCAGTTCTTCACCCTCTGAGGGATTTTATATTTACCTAATGGTATGAATCAGCCAAAAAGACCACTAACCTTTTAAGAGGATACTATCACTTGAAGGCAGCACACCTACCAAATAATCAAAGCACTTGGCACCCAAGGAGGAAGACTTAATTGAAGGGTTTTAGATGCTTTACACGTTCTACATGAAGTGTTACAGAGGAGAGGGGCATTGGGATAGAAATGTTTGTGTGCTACCCCCTCCCTTAATAGCTGCCCTGCAGGCCTTAAACAGATGATCATCATCCATTTAGAGTTAACTAGGACTTCTCTGGTGGCTCAGATGGTAAAGAATCTTTCTGCAATACAGGAGACTCGGGTTCGATCCCTGGGTCAGGAAGATCCCCTGGAGAAGGGACTGTCTACACACTCCAGTTTTCTTACTTGGAGAATTCCATAGAGAGAGAAGCCTGGCAGGCTATAGCCCATGGGGTCGCAGAGAGTTGGACACAACTGAGAGACTATCATTTTTAAAAAATTTTTCAGTGGTATCACACAGTTCAATGCTTTTCCTATTCTTTGTACTTTTTTTATTTCTTCCTGTTGAGACTATCAAGTTAAAACCCAGAATAATGGTGAAAAAAGAAAAAGAAATCAAAGATAACTCAAGATAAAGGCAAACTGGTAATAAATATCAAGCATTTATCCTGCCTTTCCTATACAAGCTTACCTCCATGTATTAGTTTGCTGTGACTGCCACAATAAAGTACAGGTGGCTTAAATACCAGAAACTTCTCTCAGTTTTGGAGGCCAAACATATGAGATTAACTTGTCCCGTCTTGAGGCTTCTCTCCTGGTCTTGCAGATGGACACCTCCTTCTGTGTCTTCACATGGCCTCTCTTCTGTGTGCACATCCCTAGTGTGTCTCTGTGTGTCCACCAGTCAGATTGGATTAGAACCCACCTTAATGGTGTCCTTTTAACTTTTTTTTAAAGTTTTTTTTTTTAATTGGAGTATAATTGCTTTACAATGTTGTGTTGGTTTCTGCTGTACAACAGCGTGAATCAACTGTGTTCAGTCAGTCGTGTCCAACTCTTTGTGACCCTTCAGACTGTAGCCCATCCGTCTCCTCTGTCCACGGGATTTTTTAGGAGTGGGTTGCCATTTCCTCCTGCAGGGGATCTTCCCAACCGAGGGATCAAACCTGTGTCTGCTGTGTCTTCTGCCTTGCAGGCGGATTCTTTAACTGCTGAGCCATGTGTAGACATATGCCCCTCTCTTGAGCCTCCCTTCCACCCACCCCTTTGGGTCATCACCGGGCTCAGAGCTGAGTGCCCCGTGCTGTACGGCAGCTTCCCACTGGCTCTCTATTTTGCACATGGCAGTGTGTATATGTCCGAGGTACTCTCTCAGTTTGTCCCACCCTCTCCTTCCCCCATTGCGTCCGCAAGTCCATGCTCTATGTCTGCACCTCTATGCCTGCCCTGCAAACTAAGGACCCTATTTCTGTACAGTCATATTCTGGGGTGCTGGGGGTTAGGACTTCAGCATATGAATTTTGGGGGAAACAATTCAGTCCACAACACTTAAGGTAGCCAAACAGTTGTTGAAGGGAACTATTTCTTTATAGGGAAATTTGAATTAATAAACAAAGAAGGAATGATAGAATTAAATATAACCTTTTCATAGTCAGTGACTGATAATATCACATGATGGAAGAAGACCAGACATTATATATCTAACGATGGAATGTTTTTGTAAAAAAAAAAAACGAGCATGAGTGTGAAGCCTCTAACTACCATTTTACAGATACCAGATCATACAGCAATCTCACCTCTAGGTATATAAATATATGCAAAAGAATTGAAAACAGGATCTTGAAGACATAGTCACACAACCATGTTCATTATAGCATTATTCACAATAGCCAAAAGATGGAAGCAATTTAAATGTCTATCAGGAGATGAATGGATAAAGGAAATGTGGAATATCCATATAATGGAATACTATACAACCTTAAAAAGCAAGGAAATCCTGTCACATGCTACAAAAGGGATGAATCTTGAGGACATTACCTAAATGAAATAAGCCAATCACAGGAGGATGAATTCTACATGTTCCTACTTACATGAGGAATCTAAAGTAGTCAAACTCTCCATAGGTGAGTGGATAAAGGAGTTGTTGTACATATATACAATGGAATATCTCTTAGCCATAAAAAGGAATGAATTTGAGTCAGTTTTAGTGAGATGAAGAAACCTAGAGATATTATACAGAGTAAAGGAAGTCAGAAAGAGAAAATCAAACATCATATATTAACACATATATATAGAATCTAGAAAAATGGTACTGATGAAAATAATTCCAGGGCAGGAATAGAGACACAAATGTAGAGAATGGACTTGTGGACCCAGCAGGGGAAGGAGAGGGTGGAACTAATTGAGAGAGTCACACAGACATATATACACTATCATGTGTGAAAGAGATAGCTAGTGGAAAGTTCCTGTGTAGCACAGGGAGCTCAGCTTGGTGCTTGGTGACAGCCTAGAGGGATGGGATAGGGGAAGGTGGAAGGGAGGCTCAAGAGGGAGGGGATATATGTAGACCTATGGCTTATTCATGTTGTTGTACAGGAAAAACCAGCACGACATTGTAATTCAGTTATCCTCCAATTGAAAATAAATTTTAAAAACTAGTCAAAGTCTTAGAAACAGAAAGTAGAATGTTGATTTCCAGGGCCTTTGGGGAGAAGGAAAGACGAATTGTTCAGTGGATATAGACTTTCAGTTTTGCAAGCTGAAAAAGTTCTAGAAGAATATTGTGCAAATGTATACATATGATTAACATTTGGAGTGTACACTGGGAAGTGATTAAGATGTATTTTTTACCACAATTTTAAAAAATCACCTCAAAGTTACATAAAAATTGATTTTATTTACATGGAAAGTTAAGTAAGAAATGATTTTATTTTACTTAACATCCTCAGTCGGCAAAGCTGTAGTAACAGAGAGAGGAAGTAGTTGCCAGAGGTTTGGGGGAGGAAGCTGGGCACGAAAAGCAGTGTCCAGGAATGATGGAAGCCTCCTGTCACCTGAGTGTGGGGGTGGTTACATGAATCTCAGCATGTGTTAAAATTCGTTTCTACTGTGCACCATACCTCAAAATCAGTCTTTCTAAATGTTAATATTTTAATAAAACTTGAGTACAAAACACACAATTTGGGTCGTATGATTTTATAAGCCTTATGGCATATAAGCCTTAATAGCTCTGTTTCATGTTGGCATTTAGGTGAGCAAATTATAGTAAAGAGTCGTGTGTGTGTGTGTGAGTGCTCAGTTGTGTCCAACTCTTTTTCAACACCATAAACTGTAGCCCTCCAGGCTCTTCTGATCATGGGATTCTCCAGGCAAAAATACTATTACCTCCTCCAACGGGTGTTCCTCACCCAGGGATCAAACTGCAACTCCTGCATTGGCAGGCAGATTCTTTACCACTGACCCACCAGAAAGCAGAGTCATTTTATAAGAACTCTATATAATAATGACCATTTTAGCTTCTGTACCATATTATAGATTGCTTTCTGTGGCCTCTTTCAACATTGTTCTTCCTTTACTGTGTTTTTTTTTTCTTTTGATGACTTGAAATTGTTTCCCATACAAAACTATCATTTTATATTTTTCCTGTTTAATTGGGGGGATACATTTATCTTTCGATCCATCTACCTCTTCTGGTGTTTTTCCTCATATCATGTTTAACACCTCCCAGCTTGGAATCCCTTAAACATGTGATTAAGGGTTCTTTTAAATCAATCTTCTAGATTATTTACGAAGATGTTAAACAAAGCTGAGTTTGGCCTTAAACCCTACCAAGTCTGCTAATCTAAACCAAGATTGTTCACTCACTTGCTGCTTCATTTTAAAGTATTCCTTGTTTACAGTCTTATCTAAGATCCATTTCGTGGTATCAGTAACCAAAGGAATTCATCTCCATTTCTCTAATGCATATGCTACCAAATGCTTACCCCAAAGTCCAGATGTTTTACATCTCTTTGTCTATTCATTTGATAATTGTATGAAAAATGTGATCTCACAGTCCTCTTAGTGGCCACCTACAAGGAAGCAAGGAGCAATGTGAATCCCTTAGAATTAGTTTGCTCCTAAGAGTTAGATAATAAGTCAGTAAGTAAACAGAAGAAATGAGTGCCTTCTACAGAAAAGCAGATCTTCCTCAGCCTGGCGTAACAACATAGAAAAAGAGAGAGAGAGCAGAAGGAAGGAAGAAAGGAAGGAGAACAGTGAAGCAGAGAAGCTTCTTATTATGAAAGATAACAATACTTGAGTCCACAGACACAGTTAAAATTAAGCAAAACCCGTGACGAAAAGAAATAGACAATACAATGTGATGTCTGGATGCAGACACAAAGAAACAACAGAAGAGGAGAATCAAAGCTGCATTCTAATAAGAAATGCCACTGTTTAAGACGCCGAGCAAGATTCATGATACGATGAAAGAAAATAATTGAAAAGAAAAAGCATCTGGACTTTTTCAATTGAGACAGAAATAATAGGTCCCTGATAAAATAAGGAGAGCTCAAAAAAGAAGAGCTAAACACAAAGATCCCTCGGAGTAGGAAATGGCAACCCATTCCAATATTCTTGCCTAGGAAATCCCATGGACAGAGGAGCCTGGAGGGCCACAGTTCATGGGGTCGCAAGAGTCAGACTCGACTGAATGACTGAGCATGCATGCATGTATGAACAAGTGAGCAGATGCTTAAAAAGCAAAATTTAAATCTTAATATTTGTAGGGTGTCCTAGAAACAGGTCGGACACAAGGTGACTAGGCATAATATCATCAAAAATATCTTCCATCTGTAAAAAAATAATAATAATACATGAAATAACATTAAGTCACATTTCTAGATGTGAGATTCTAGTGACTCAGTTTATGGGAGGAAAATGGTAAATTTGATCACTAATGATGGTAAGAAACAGTATGTCTTGTTAAGGTAGTTATAAACTAAAAAATAGCTACACTGCTCTGATAAGTCATTCCTCTACCTAAAGTCTTTACATAACATGCCTGGGTGACCTTCAAGGCCCTTTGCAATGGTCTGGGCCCCTCTAGCACCTCGTCATCTATTCACATATCTAATAACTACCTTCTCTGTGTCTCATTACTACCTCACTACCATTCTTTCAGGAAAGATAATGATACAAAGTACCCAGTACCTGACACATAATAAGGGCTTCACAAGTGATGATTTCCTTATCTTCCATTTCTCTTTCCCAAGAGCCCTATATTCTCCACAACACCAGATTATGAGAACATGCTGTGCTCATAACAGCTCTGTGTCTCTTTTCATAAACACTCTCTGAAATATCTTCAGAGATTGTTTTTAATTTAGCAAGATGCAATTAATCATAGAGGACCAGATTCAATGTCTGTCTTTTTATCCTGCCAGGCAGAAATGATCACTGTTTCTTAGTACCCAACCTTTTTGGCATCAGGGATTGGTTTCATGGAAAACAATTTCTCCATGAATGAGGAGGGTGAATGGTTTCAGATGATTTAAGCACATTACATTTATTGTGTACTTTATTTCTATTATTATTATATAAGTTCCACCTTTGATCAGACATTAGATCCTGGAGGTTGGGGACCCCTGTCTTAGCTGAGCCCATAGAACTCTGTTACTATTGCCAGAATTTCACCTATTTCATTGTTTTCTCTCCCCCTGACTGCAGACTCCCTGTCCCACAGAAGACAGCAACTGTATATCCAGAGTGTAACAAAAGTTGATCATTTATTCCATCACTAAACTCTGATTGAGCACCTATTATGTTACTAAGTGGATACAAATTTAAGAAGAATAGTCATTGCATTCAGAGAACTCCAGTCTATTGTAGAAGAGAGGTACCTAAAGAAATACTGTTGATAATGACTTTCGAATGGGATTTCAGGGGATTTGTGATTTCTTCTTAATGCTTTTCTGGATTGCTTGCAGGTTTATAACGAACATTTTGTTTATAAAAAATCAATATGATATTTTTCACTTGGAAAAAAAATTGATGAAAGAATTCTGTAAGGCATAATGGGGGCATCACAGAGAAAAACAAAGGAAAGGCATCTCAAAAGATGGCTTCCTAGGAGGAGTCAGCAGTGGGCTCCATCCACCAGAAGCACTAATGGGTGAGACAGCGGATCTCAAGCCCAATCCCATTGCCCCACGCAGTCGGCACTAAGAAGGCTAACCTGTGCTCACAGAGTTATCTTATGATTTGTTAGGACTTTGGTTCCTTAATTCATATCTCCTTTTTAAAAAAATTTTTATTGGAGTATAGTTGATTTACAATATTGAATTAGTTTCTGCTATACAGTAGAGTGAATCAGTTACACATACCTTCTTTTTTACATTATTTTCCCACATAGGTCATTACAGAGTATTGAGTAGAGTTCCGTATTCTACACAGCAGGTCCTTATTAGTTATCTATTTTATCTATAGTTGTGTGTATATATCAATCCCAGTCTCCCAAATTATCCCCCTCTTTCCGTCTCGTAACTATAAGTTTGTTTTCTACATCTGTGACTCTATTTCTGTCTTGTAAATAAGTTCATTTGTATCATTTTTAGATTCCATATGTAAGCAATATCATATGATATTTGTCTTTCTCTGTCTAACTTCACTTCGTATGATAATCTCCAGGCCCATTTTCTGCCCATAATCTTCAAGCCCAAATTATGTGCTTTAAAACTGCACATCTTGGGGACTTCCCTGGTAGTCCAGTGGTTAAGGATCTTCCTTGAAATGCAGGTAAATTGGGTTCGATCCCTTGTCAGGGGAACTAAGATCTCACATGCCTCAGAACAGCTAAGTCTATGCATTGCAACTGCTGACGCCCACAGTCTGGAGCCTGCATGCCACAGCTAAGACCCAACACAGCCAAATAAATATTCTTTAGAAATAAAAATAACCCAGATCACATACCAAAAAAAAGCATAGTTCCAGACTGACTTTTTATCACACATATCTGACTTTATCACACAATTCCAAGAGGACTTTCAGATTATCTTGTATCTAATATTCTCTCACTCATTAATTTAAAACTACTTAGTATAGGGACTTCCCTGGTGGTCCGGTGGCTAGGACTCCACACTTCAGTGTAAGGGGCTCAGGTTCGTTCCTTGATCAGGGAACTAGCAAAGATACTGTGTTCCACAACTAAAACCTGGCACAGACAAAATGAAATAAAAATCCTGAGTATACCACCTAGGAGGTGTACTGTTCTGTGATCAACAATGGCTCATTAATTTCAAATATTATCTATATTTGAATATAGATAACTTGTATTGGATAACTTGTAGTTTTATATTTCAGACGCAGTTCCTCAGTGTCTTTTTTCTATGATTTGCTCCCAGACTTTACCCCTACACATACTTGGCATTCCTCTTAGGCCCTCGTCATTTCCTATCTGTGATGGGAACATTTTCTGTTATTGATGCCTTTGATTCTAGGGATTAAAGGTGAATAAGGCAGAGTTCTTGTCTTTGAAGGACTTGCATTTGAGTCAACAGGGTCCTGAATAGAAGAATTGCTTCAGGTCTCCATATTACAGTATGATAGTTTCTTACAGGACGTAATGGCAAAATTCTCTAGGCACCAAAATTAGAATCAGACATAACCACGTTTTAGACTTGACTAGACAAACTATCATTGGAGAGAGCAATTTACTGTTTCTCAAGGGAAATTCTTAGTAATGCCTTCTAAGTTCTCCTACCCATTGTAATGGTGGGGCCACTACAATGGGTTCAGATTGAAAGAACATTGATGGGAAGGGATTAGGTAAGTGGGTTCTGGTCCTTGCTGCTGAACACAAACTAATTGTAGGAATCTGGACAAGTTATTTAACATTGTGGGTGCCTTATTTATAAAATACCAGGGTTGCTCCTGCACTGTTTGTGGAAATAAAAATTAGTACAGCCACTATGGAAAACTGTGTGGGTTCCTTAAAAAAAAAAAAGATAGAGCTACCATATGACCCAGAATCCCACTCCTGAGCATATATATCTGGAAAAGGTGAAAACTCTAATTCAAAAAGATACATGCACCCCGATGTTCTTAGCAGCACTATTTACAACAGCCAGGACATGAAAGCAGCCTAAATGTTCATCAACAGGTGAATGGATAAAGAAGATGTGGTATGTGTGTACAATGGAATTTTACTCAGTCATAAAAAAGAATGAAATTGGATCATCTGTAGAGAAACGGAAGAACCTAGAGAGAGTCATACAGAGTGAGGTAAGTCAGAAAGGGAAAAACAATATTGTATATTAATGTATATATATGGAATCTAGAAAAGTGGTATAGATGATCTTATTTGCAAAGCATAAATAGAGACACAAATGTAGAGGACAAATGTAGAGACACCATGGAGGGAAAAGGGAGGGAGTAGCAATTGGGAGATTGGGATTGATACATATACAGTATTGATACTATGTGTGAAATAGATAACGAATGAGAACATAGTGTATAGCATAGGGAAGTCTTCTCAATGCACTGTGGTGGCCTGAATGGGAAGGAAGTCCAAAAGTCAGGGCGGGGGGATATATGTATATGTATGCCTGATTCGTTTTGCGGTACAGGTAGAAACTAACACAACATTGTAAATCAGCTATACTCCAATAAAAATTAATTTAAAAAATAGTGTAAACTCTTGCTTAAGCCTATAACATCTGGAAAGGTGTGAAGGTACTATTCCTTATCAGAGAAAAATCATGTTTTTACATAATCAGTTCACAAATACACAAAGGCCATATTAAATCACAAAACAGACAAGTCTGCTTTTTGTATCAAGTCCCCTCTCAGTACTTAGAGGCCACGTCAGAGAGGTGTTTGGTAATCTCTTCTATCTTCGTTCCCTCTGTTTTTATCCCTCACTCCGGCTCTCTCGTCCACCCCAATCCCAGTTAATCACTTTGGTTTTCCTCTCAATAAAGCCGACTAGGGTGGACTATAGTCCATGGGGTCAAAGAATTGGACATGACTGAGTAACACACACACACAATTTCTGAAGGTCTTCCCAGGCGGTGCAGTGGTTAAGAATCTATCTGTCAATGCAGGAGATGCAGGAGACCCAGGTTTGATCCCTGGGATCGGAAGAGCCCCTGGAAAAGGAAATGGCAACCCATTCCAGTATTCTTGCCTGAAAAACTCCATGGGCAGAGGAGCCTAGTGGGCTGCAGTCCATAAAGTCACAAAGAGATGGACACAACTGAGCACAAACCCAGAATCTGTGCAGCCTGGGATTGCTGTTGCTGGCACTCTTGATAAATTAGCTTGCTCTGTCTAGTGCATGTGTGATTTCCACTCAAACTGACTCAGGCTCAAACAGGAAAGAAAGAATAGATTACATCATGTTACATTTTGAAAGATACAAGCACAACTGCAAGTGAATTTGGAATTTTTTGAGTTTAAAGTCTATGGTTTTATGTATTCTGGTATCAAGTTAAGTCAAAGTGAATACCTTTGTCTTCATTTGATGGGAGTTGTTTCCCTAGTGATTTTGGATTTAGTAGAAGCTTATACTTAAACCAGGAGTTTATATTTTAAAAGGTAAAAATTCACACAAAGCTAAATAGGAAAAGTATACTCCTAAGGTTCCTAATGTTTTCAAAATCTATCATGGATAAGAAACAAATGTCATGATATATGTTTTAGTTTTAAAAAAAAAAACATTTAGAGAAAAGGGATATAAGCCATCCATTGTGGTAAAGGTAAAAATTTTTTCTTTAATAAAAGAGCTGTGAACTCAAACTATACTGTGAGGCCAAAGTCATTTTTACTGAAATACATCTCATGTAGTTATAGATACTAAAATAATACACCAAGCAGTTCAGTTCAGTTCAGTTGCTCAGTCATGTCCAACTGTTTGTGATCCCATGGACTGCAGCATGCCAGGCTTCCTTGTCCATCACCAACTCCTGGAGCCTACTTAAACTCATGTCCATTGCATCAGTGATGACATCCAACCATCTCATCCTCTGTCATCCCCTTCTCCTCCTGCCTTCAAGCTTTCCCAGCATCAGGGTCTTTTCCAATGAGTCAGTTCTTCGTATCAGGTGGCCAAAGTATTGGAGTTTCAGCTTTGACATCAGTCCTTCCAATGAATATTCAGAACTGATTTCCTTTAGGATGGACTGGTTGGATCTCCTTGCTGTCCAAGGGACTCTCAAGAGTCTTCTCCAACACTACAGTTCAAAAGCATCAATTCTTTGGTGCTCAGCTTTCCTTATAGTCCAACTCTCACATCCATACATGACTACTGGAAAAACCATAGCTTTAACCAGATGGACCTTTGTTGGCAAAGTAATGTCTCTGCTTTTTAATATGCTGTTTAGGTTGGTCATAGCTTTTCTTCTAGGAGCAAGCATCTTTTAATTTCATGGCTGCAGTCACCATCTGCAGTGATTTTGGAGACCCCCAAAATAAAGTCTCTCATTGTTTCCATTTTTTCCCCATCTATTCGCCATGAAATGATGGGACCGGATGCCATGATCTTAGTTTTCTGAATGTTGAGTTTTAAGCCAACTTTTTCACTCTCCTTTTTCACTTTCATCAAGAGGCTCTTTAGTTCTTCTTGATTTTCTTCCATAAGGATGGTGTCACTGCATATTTGAGGTATTGATATTTCTCCTAGCAATCTTGATTCCAGCTTGTGCTTCATCCAGCCTGGCATTTCACATGATGAACTCTGCATATAAGTTAAATAAACAGGGTGACAATATACAGCCTTGATGTACTCCTCTCCCAATTTGGAACCAGTCTGTTGTTCCATGTCCAGTTCTAACTATTGCTTCATGACCTGCATAAAGATTTCTCAGGAGACAGGTCAGGTCATCTGGTATTCCCATCTCTTTCAGAATTTTCCAGTTTGTTGTGATCCACTCAGTCAAAGGCTTTGATGTAGTCAATAAAGCAAAGGTAGATATTTTTCTGGAACTCTCTTGATTTTTCAATGATCCAACAGATGTTGGCAATTTGATCATGTGTACTAATTAGACTTAGTATGATTTCACAGTTTGCTTTCATTATATAGTTCACTATATTTCATTAGTAACACTTTGGGCCACAATTCCAATCAAGATTTCTTACTATCAGTCCATAAAATTCCTAATCCAAAGTATCTTTATTTCTACCACTGATTCCACCCCATCATCCCTCGCTCAAGACTATCGGCCTAGTCCCCTAATCGGTCTCCTCCTCCCTTCCATCCTGGTCCCTCTCCATCTGTCCTCCACATTACAGACAGAAGGTGTATTTGCAGATGCACACAGGTGAAAAGAAAGACATGCTCTTTATCGTGACCTACCAGACCCTTATGATCTGGCCCTTACCTGCTTCTGGGCTCTGGTCCTGCACAAGCTACTGCTCATGCTGTGCCTTTCAGAACCTCATACTGGCCTCCCGCCACAGAGACCTGCACGCGTGTCCAGAACCATCTATCCAGAATCCTCTCCCCTCCCCTCTTTACTTCATTAACTGCAAGCACCTTTCAGGTCTCAACTCAAGGGTCACTTCCTCTAAGAACCCTGCCCTGACCTCCTTCCCTGACTAAATCCCTCTGGCTCTTCTTCTTTTTTTTTTCAATTTGGCTGCACTGGGACTTAGGTGGGGCACATGGACCTTTGATTTTTATTGCAGCATATGGGGTCTTTCATTTGTGACATGTGGGATCTAGTTCTCTGACCAGGGATTAAATCCGGGCCCATTGCACTGGTAGCGTGGAGTCTTAGCTACTGGACCACCAACGAAGTCCCTGACTAGATCTCTCTTAACCTCTTTCTCTTAACCTCCTCTTAGCTTTCCTTCTTAAGGACTGGGATCAGCCCCATGTAACTCTCCTTCCTAGCTCTTATCACAGTCACACTGTTTTATTGGCTTAGAGATTAATTGATTAATGTCTCTCTCTTCTACTTTTAAAAAAAGTGAAAGTGTTAGTTGCTCAGTGGTGTCTGACTCTTTGTGACCCCATGGGCTGTAGTTCATCAGGCTCCTCTGTCCATGGGATTCTCCACGTAAGAATACTGAAGTGGGTAACCATTCCCTTCTCCAGGGGATCTTCCCAACTCAGGGATCAAACTCAGGTCTCCTCCATTGTAGACAGATTCTTTATTGTCTGAGACACCAGAGAAGCTCCTCTTCTACTTGTCTGGCAGTTAAATGAGGAGAAAAATCAAGTCTTTTTGCTCACTCCAGGCCTAAGAAGCATACCTCACATGTATTAGCACTCAGTAAGTCTGTTGTATGAATAGCATGAAAATAGCCCCAAATATCAATAAATATAGGTACATTTATATTATATGAATTGAAAAGTGTAGATACAAAGTTACTATTATGCATGAATCCAACTATTTTGACAATGAGGAGAAAAATAGCAAAACTTAATTAGGCTTTTGTTTGTTTATTGGGAAATCGTAAATCATTCAAAGGGTTGTTTTAACTAAAATGGTTAGTTTTTCATGCCATCCATGAATATGAAATGGACAGACTATGTATGTCAATCTCAAATGACTAATGACATTCTTTTTACCCTCCAAAGTTAAAAAATTTATTGGTTCATGATTTTGAAATATTAAAGTGATTTTCATTTCTGGCTTTGATTGAGTTTTACAGCTTTTTTAAAAATAAAGAAACTACTACCAAAAAATTAAAATGGAAAGTGTTACTGATGGTTAACATAGTAGGCAAGATAGCCACAATTTAAGAAAACTAGGAGTATTGTGCTCATTTTCAGGTGCTTTCCCAAAATTTACGTTTCTACTTCAATAAATATTATTGTTTGGGAATTTTCCCTTGCCTGGACTTCGTTCAGGTTTAAATGTGTTTAAAAATTTTGTAGTTAACTTTTATGGTCAGAAACATTTGATTCTAAATTTATAATCCTTGGTGCTTTTAGTGAAGTAGACATGTGTGAACAGTCTGGAAGAAAAAATTCCATTACCACATTGAACAGAAACGGAATTAACTCCTTAATTTTCTGTGCAATCTTTTTTTTTTTTTTTTCCCCCTGAGCAGTCTTTGTGGGGAATTTCCTCTAATAGCTTGACTTTTCAAATAGAAAAAATTTAGCCGGGTCAAATGTTAGCAGTTAGATACTTTGGTGATGTAGCAAAGTACTCTTTAAAAAAAAATCGTGCTAGTGATTTAAGAGCACTTCCTGTTTTTTGTTCAGGGGGATCCATATCATCTGAAAATAGTGCCTGGCACAGCATGGGCATTTAATATTTGTTGAGGAATAAAACATATATGTAAGTCTAATTTTAAAAGCTTGATTAATCTATAACATAATAAATCTTTCACTTTGGGAAATTAGTTCTTAATTCAGCTAATCTTAATAGCTTTGCAATAAGTAGACCTTCAGGCTCTCATGCTTTAGAGAAAATAGAGGCATATTTCATTTGTAAAGAAGAGAAATTCTTTGCAGTGAGTTTTTAATGTCTAAAAGAGGCTGTGGGCCAGAATGAAATGTTCAGTTGCTTGTGGTTTAATTAATATTCAGTTTATTCAAACCTGTACATTCAACTTATAGAAATTGATGTTTTATTTATAAATCTAACACTTGTATGTTAAATTACAGAATGATGATTTTAACTTTTCCTTTGGATGATCTCATAAACTTGACACTTTAATTTCTCCTAGTCTTTTATTTATGTTTAAATATCAAAGTTGCAAGAATGACAAAGTACAAACTGATGCTTGCCACTAGCTTAAGTAGTAAAATATCATAGATAACTTTTGAAGTTCCCAAACGTCTTCTGAAATGTATTTTCTATCCCCATACTCCACCACTATCCTGAATTACAGACTATAGATGTTTACTATCTATAATACAGTGTGTTGTTTGCATGCTTAAAGCTCTATGAACAGCATATCACAGGTTGGGCTCTCTAGAAGCAGACAATGGAAGTGAGTGGCTTGTGGCTTGTCTGCGACTTGTCTTTTCATTCTTTTTTTAAAATGTAGACTTGTTTGCTAGATAGAAGTTTTTTTTTTACCCTTTTATATGGTCAAATTTGTCAGTCTTTTTCTTCACAGTTTGTATTTTTTGGATCTTATTTTCAAAATCTCTTTCTATCTCAAGGTTATAAATATATTCCTCTACATCTTTAATTCCTGTAATGGTTAATTTTATGTGTTAACTTGGCAGGATCACAGGTACTCAGATACAGGTACCCAGATAGTTGGTCAAACACTGTTTTGGATGTTTCTGTGAGGATATTTTTGATGAGATTAATATTTAAATTGGTGAACTTGAGTAAAGCAGATTGCCTTCTCTAATATGGGTGAGCCTCAACCAATCAGTTGAAGGCTTGGGTAGAACAAAAAAGCTGGCCCTTTCCTGAGTAAGAGAGAATTCTCCAGCTTACTGCCTTTATATCTCATCTGCAACATAAGCTCTACCTGCCTTATGGCCTTTGAACTGGGACATCAACTTTCCCTGGGGCTCCCATCCCATTGGCCCACCCTGAAGATTTGGGGCTTACTAGTCTCTGTAATTGTTTGAGCCTATTCCATATAATCCATTTATCTATCTATCTACCCATCTATCTGTTTGTCCATCCATCCATCCATCCATCCATCCATCGATAAGCTATCTAGTCATCTAACCATCCATCTAACTATCTGTCTAACCATTAGTCCATCCATCCAGCTATCCACTGTCTAATCTATTTGTCTGTTTACCTATCTACCCATCTATATCTTCTGTTGATTCTGTTTCTCTGGAGAATTATGAGAAACATAATCCCCCTTCAACCCAAGTAATTTTTGTGTGTGTATAGTAATTTGTGTGTGTGTATAGTAATTTTTGTGTATGCATAGTAATTGTTATGTATGTGTAGGAGGTACAGATTCAATATTACAGTTTACAAACAGAAAACCAAGTGTTCCATCATCATTCATTTTTATTATAATTTCATTGCACTTTATTGATTTGGAGAGGATTGACATATTTATATGACTACATTTTTCTATTCTTAAATTTATTTAGGCTATAAAGTTCTTATACATCTATTTTTAATATTTATTCATAAGGACTTTTATTTTCATTCCAAGGTTCCCTTTGTTGCTACTGTATAGAAATGGCATTGTTTTTTTTAAAATAATTGATTTGCTTTTTCTATATCTACTGAGATAAAATTTAAAATTTTCCTTCAGTGTGGTAGAATGCATTAATTGATTTTTCTAATGTCAAAGTGGTTTTGCATTTCTAAAATTATCCCATATTGGTCATTGTATGTCTTACTTCTCTTTTGCTCTATAATAAGTCATCCCAAAATATAGCAGCTTATTTATTATCTCATACTGTTTCTATGGGTTGGGAATCCAAGAATGGCTGAGCTGGGTGATTCTAGCTCAGAATCTCTTCTAAGGTATCAGTCAAGGTGTTGGCTGAGGTTACAGACATTTGGAGGCTTGACTGGACTGAAGGATCCACTTCCAAGCTCACTCACAATGCCCTGGGCAGGCTTAGCTCCTTCCCATGAGAGATGCTCATGACACAGCTGCTGGCTTCATACAAAGTGAATGATCTGGGAGGGAGATCAAGAGTTAGAAGCCACCACACCTTTAATAACCATATCTCAGGAGTGACACTATCACACTTACTGTACTCTGTTGGTAACATCCACCAACCCTGATATAGTGGGAACTACCTGGAGGGGGGGATCTGGAGGCTGGCAGTCATGGTGTTTTATCCTCTCTATGTATCACTGGATTTCATTTTGCTAATATTTTACTTCTATATCTATATTCTTGAGTAAAATTGGACTATAATTTTTCTTTCTCACTACCAAGTTTACACTAGCCTTGTAAAGTGAGATTAGTAGTGTTCTGTCTTTTCCTATTCTCTGAAGGAGTTTGTATTATCAGAATAAAATGTTCAGAATATCAGAATTATTTACTTCTTCACTGTTAGAATTCGATGGGGAGCCATTGAGTCCCCTTATTTTCCTTGATTCAGTTTCCTCAACTGCATTGAAGGATCATTTGGGTTTTAAAACCGCTCAATTTGTCTATTTCTTCTTGAGACAGTTTATGTAAATTGTACTTTAATAAAATTTGTTCATTTAATCAACATTTTCAGATTCATTGGCATAACATTTTTCATAATGACTTTTTATTCTGTATTCAGCATTCCTAGCTTTTATACTAATGTCCTCGTTTTCTGATATTGGTTGTTAGTGCTGTCATTTTTTTTATTGGCCTCATCAGATGTTTGTTACATTTATTAGGTTTTTTCTTTTTAATCAGTCTTTGGCTTTGTTGATCCTCTGTGTTGCATGTTTTTGTTTATTTTGTTGGCTCCTGTTCTTATTTCTATGATGTCCTTTCTTCTGCTTTCTTTGGGTTTATTTTGCTTTTCTTTTTCTATTTTCTTGAATTTTATTCAAGCTTACTAATTTTTAGCTTTTTGCTAATATGACATTTTAGACCATAATTTTTCTAAGTATTGCTTTAGCTAAACCTCTTTAGTTTTGATATGTACTATTTTAATTATTTCTCAGTTCATACTATTTTTTTAATTCAACTATGATTTCTTCATTGATCCATGAGTAACTTGGATATGTATTTAATTAATTTCCAAACACACAAAAATTTTCTTGATGTATCTTTTGGTGTTGTTGATTTCTAACTCATTGTATTATGTTAGGGAAAAAAGTACTTGTGTTATTATTTCAATCTAAAGCATTTGTTTAGGTCATATAAACACCCTCTTCCAACAACACAAGAGAAGACTCTACACCAGAACATCACCAGATGGTCAATACCTAAATCAGATTGATTATATTTTTTGCAGCCACAAATGGAGAAGCTCTATACAGTCAGCAAAAACAAGACCAGAAGCTGACTGTGGCTCAGATGATGAACTCCTTATTGCCAAATTCAGACTTGAATTGAAGAAAGTAGGGAAAACCACTAGACCATTCAGGTATAACATAAATCAAATCCTTTACAATTATACAGTGGAAGTGACAAATAGATTCAGGGGATTAGATCTGATAGAGTGCCTGAAGACTGTGGATGGAGGTTCATGACATTATACAGGAGGCAGTTATCAAGACCATCCCCAAGAAAAAAAAATGCAAAAAGGCAAAATGGTTGTCTGAGAAGGGCTTACAAGTAGCTGAGAAAAGAAAAGAAGTGAAAGGGAAAGGAGAAAAGGAAAGATATACCCATTTGAATGCAGAGTTCCAAAGAATGCAAGGAAAGATAAGAAAGCCTTCCTCAGTGATCAAAGAAATAGAGGACAACAATAGAATAGGAAAGACTAGAGATCTCTTGAAGAAAATTAGAGATACCAAGGAAACATTTTTTGCAAAGATGGGCACAATAAAGGACAAAAATGGTATGGACCTAACAGAACCAGAAAATATTAAGAAGAGGTGGCAAGAATACACAGAAGAACTATACAAAAAAGATCTTCATGACCCAGATAACTGTGATGTTGTGATCACTCACCTAGAGCCAGACATCCTGGAATGCAAAGTCAAGTGGGCCTTAGAAAGCATCACTATGAACAAAGCTAGTTGAGGTGGTAGAATTCCAGTTGAGCTATTTCAAGTCCTAAAAGCTGATGCTGTTAAAGTGCTGCACTCAATATGCCAGCAAATTTGGAAAACTCAGCAGTGGCCACAAGACTGGAAAAGGTCAGTTTTCATTCCAATCCCAAAGAAAGGTTCAAACTACCACACAATTGCACTCATCTCACATGCTAGCAAAGTAATGCTCAAAATTCTCCAAGCCAGGCTTCAATAGTACATGAACCATGAACTTCCAGATGTTCAAGCTGGAACTAGAAAAGGCAGAGAAACCAGAGATCAAATTGCCAACAACTGCTGGATCATCAAAAAGGCAAGAGAGTTCCAGAAAAACTTCTACTTCTGCTTTATTGACTACACCAAAGCCTTTAACTGTGTAGATTGCAACAAACTGTGGAAAATTCATAAGGAGATGGAATACCAGACCACCTGACCTGCCTCCTGAGAAATCTGTATGCAGGTCAAGAAGCAACAGTTAGAACTGGGCATGGAACAACAGATTGGTTCCAAAAAGGGAAAGGAGTATGTCAAGGTTGTATATTGTCACCCTGTTTATATAATTTATATGCAGAGTACATCATGTGAAATGCCAGGTTGGATAAAGCACAAGCTGGAATCAAGATTGCCGGGAGAAATATCAATAACCCCAAATACACAGATGACATCACCCTTATGGCAGAAAGCAAAGAGTAACTGAACAGTCTCTTGATAAAAGTGAAAGAGGAGAGTTAAAAAGTTGGCTTAAAACTCAAATTCAGAAAACTAAGATCATGGCATCTGGTCCCATCACTTCATGGCAAATAGATGAGGATACAATGGAAACAGGCAGAGACTTCATTTTGGGGTCTCCAAAATCACTGCAGATGGTGATTGCAGCCATGAAATTAAAAGACGCTTGCTCCTTGGAAGGAAAGTTATGACCAACCTAGAAAGCATATTAAAAAGCAGAGACATTGCTTTGCCAACAAAGGTCCATCTACTCAAAGCTACGGTTTTTCCAGTAGTCTTGTAGGGATGTGAGAGTTGGACTGTAAAGAAAGCTGAGCACTGAAGAATTGATGCTTTTGAACTGTGGTGTTGGAGAAGACTCTTGAGAATCCCTTGGACTGCAGGGAAATCCAACCAGTCCATCCTAAAGGAAATCAGTCCTGAATATTCATTGGAAGGACTGATGCTAAAACTGAAACTCCAATTCTTTGGCCTCCTGATGTGAAGAACTGACTCATTGGAAAAGACGCAGATTCTGAGAAAGATTGAAGGCAGCAGGAGAAGGGGACTACAGAGGATGAGATGGTTGGATGGCATCACTGACTTGATGGACACGAGTTTGAGTAAACTTCAGGAGTTGGTGATAGACATGGAAGCCTGGTGTGCTTCAGTCCACAGGGTCACAAAGAATCGGACATGACTGAGCGACTGAACTGAACTGACTGAGGTTGCTTTAATATTGAGTGTATGGTCAATTTTTTATAAATATTTTCAATGTGCTTACTATATGCAGTATTCAATATATGCTTACTAGGTCAAACTTAGTAATTATAATGTTTAAATCCTATATATTTTAAAGAATTGTTTTTCTATTTCTCTATCAATTACTGAGTGGTTATAATTATGAATGTGGATTTGTTTACTTCTCTTAATAATTGTATCAGTTTTTAAGGCTAAATGATTAAGTACACAGAAACTTAACGCTGATGAATCCTACCAGTTGAAATGAACCTTTCATAATTGTAAGTTACCTCTGTTTATCCTTAATAATGCACTTTGTCTTAAAGGCTACTTAATTTAAAAGCAATGTGGCTTTTAATCTAGGCCTTCTAGTTTTCCATTTACAGTGTGGTGGATTCTCCTGGATTCTCCTCTTCCTTATCTCTTCTTTCTATAGTAAGCTTCAACTTCAGCTTATTTCACTGTTTTTTAGTAAAAAAATTGTTCATCTCTTTCTCCTTTTCTTCAAGTAAAATTGAAGGCCGAGTTGCTGCTCTAAGTAATGAATAAAATTCCAGAGTTAGCTCTTAAACATGCAGGTCTTCATAATTACCAAAATGAGCCCAGGAAATGTTTAGGAGAGGTGCTTTCTCCCTTGCAGCTACAGAAAAGTGACCATCCTTGTGTCATAAAACATATTCAGACAATCTGATCTGCTGTGGTATTGGGACTTGCATGAATATTTATAAATATGTTAACTTGTTCTCATCTTTATTATTAATATTATAAATTTATCCTTGGAAGGATAATACAAACAAAGACTCTGGAAATCATTGCTGTGTTCTCAATCTCCAAAGTGCTTTATAATTCTGATAAATTGTCTTACTTAATAACCTGATGCTCTCTAGATGTAATGTTGGACATTTCCATATTTCTATAAAATGTTTACTCCTTGGAAGAAAAGTTATGACCAACCTAGACAGCATATTCAAAAGCACAGACATTACTTTGCTGACTAAGGTCCGTCTAGTCAAGGCTATGGTTTTCCCAGTGGTCATGTATGGATGTGAGAGTTGGACTGTGAAGAAAGCTGAGCACCGAAGAACTGATGCCTTTGAACTGTGGTGTTGGAGAAGACTCTTGAGAGTCCCTTGGACTGCAAGGAGATCCAACCAGTCCATTCTGAAGGAGATCAGCCCTGGGATTTCTTTGGAAGGAATGATGCTGAAGCTGAAGCTCTAGTACTTTGGCCACCTCATGCGAAGAGTTGACTCATTGGAAAAGACTCTGATGCTGGGAGGGGTTGGGGGCAGGAGGAGAAGGGGATGACCGAGGATGAGATGGCTGGATGGCATCACGGACTCGATGGACGTGAGTTTGAGTGAACTCCGGGAGATGGTGATGGACAGGGAGGCCTGGCGTGCTGCGATTCATGGGGTCGCAAAGAGTCGGACACGACTGAGCGACTGAACTGAACTGATACAGTATGAATACTTATAAGATTGTTCTGTCAAACCAGTAGAAGATTACTAGCATTTTTTTCCTTCTCTCACCTATATGATAAAAAGAGTAAATGCCCATAACTCCACTAGATTTCTTACTTAACAAAAAGATCGATTGTCTTGCTTATTTACATTAACCAGTCTAATAGCAGGGCTTCAGTGTTTTTGTATTCTATGTACTGCCTTTTTAATGCCTGGATTAGAAGTTCCCAGACCTGAGCACGGTATCACTTGGTGGGTTTGCTAGACTTTTGTCTTTGTATTTGCATCTATGGTTGTGTTTTCAGTACTGCACCAGAGTTTATTTCACCTAATCAGGTGTATTTCTATCTCCTCTCATGGGGGCAAGGGCCTTAAGGGAGGGAGGAAGCCTACATCCTAATTATGCCTCTAATTTGTACTAAGTCTTTAGACTGTCAGAAACTGTTAGCTCTGATGGACCAATCTGTTGTCCTCTCTTTATCCACCAGCCACATCCCAAGCTTTCTTCTAACCAGAAAGAAGGAGCAATGCAGGGTTTCTTCCAGTTCAAGCTAAGACAATATTTGTGTATACAGCAGAAGAGAGAATGGTTTCACATGGGACTTTCCACCTACCATCTATATTTCCACTAGTTTTTAATTTTTTCAATCAAAAAATGTTTATGGAAGTATAGTTGATTTACTGTTGATTCAGGTGTACATCAAAGTGATTCAGTTATACATATATTTATTCTTGTATATATATATATTCTTTATCAGATTCTTTTTCATTACAGGTTATTACCTTCTTCTTGCTGTTTACTTTTCCTTTCTCACTCTTGCATCTGCAAAATCTGCCTAAGGATTCCTACAACTTCTGTCTCAGAATAATGCTTCTCAAATAACATGGAGGAAATTTTTACCTCCCTCTAGTTTTTTTAATATAAATTTATTTATTTTAATTGGAGGTTAATTACTTTACAATATTGTATTGGTTTTGCCATACATCAACATGAATCCACCACAGGTATACACGTGTTTGTGTGTATGTATGCCATTAGTCTGTCTTATAATTTGTTAAGATTTTAATGTGAGGGAGAGGGAGATTCTGTAGTCCTGCCATTTTTTTCACTGGAAACAAATACATATGTGTATGTATATATGTGTGTATATGTATGTGTATATGTGTATGTATGCATGTACATATTCATATACATACATATTAATGCATGTGTATGTATATATTCATATACATATTAATATGCAAATATATGTATGTGATTTGATTTTAATAAACTCTATATAAGTTAGAGTTTTCCAAAGAAACAGACCAATTGGATATAAAAGGAGATTTATTATGAGAAATTGGCTTACACAGTTATAGAGGGTGTGAAGTCCCCTCACCTGATATCCCCCAATCCAGTCAAACTGACACCTAACATTTACTATCACAAATTCTAGAAAAAGATACGGTCCAAAAAAAGAGTACAGAACTTTTTCCAGATGGCAGTTTGCCAATTATTTACCGAAAGTTTTTGACTGAATAATTTTACAGTAGGAATTAATTCAAAAGTTATACTTGCACAGGTTTACAATGGCATAGAAGTAGGGTACTTTGCTGCAGCATTGTTTCTAACTGCAAAAGATTTTTAAAAATATAGGTATGCAGGAAGGGCTTCCCTGGTGGCTCAGTAGTAAAGAATCTACCTGCCAATGCAGGAGACACAGGTTTGATCCCTGGGGCTGACAGATCCTACATGCCACGATGCAACTAAGCCTTTGTGCCCCAACTTTTCCTATCCTCTGAGCCCGGGAGCCACAACTACTGAAGCTCGAGTGCCCTAGAGCCTGTGCTCTATGACAGGAGAAGCCATCACTGCCAACAAAACAAAAGCAAAAGAGCACAAGGGAACTGGGACGTTTATTACCTTGATTGTGGTGCTGGTATCACATGAGTCTGCAAATTGTACACATTAAGTATGTGCAGTTTTTGATATATAAATTATACCTCAATAAAACTGTCTTTTTAAAAAAAAAAAACTAGAGTATTAACCCTCTGAGGAGGGTTTACAAATAGCTGTGAAAAGAAGAGAAGCAAAAAAAAAAGCAAAGGAGAAAAGGAAAGATATACCCATCTGAATGCAGAGTTCCAAAGAATAGCAGGAGAGATAAGAAAGCCTTCCTCAGTGATCAATGCAAAGAAACAGAGGAAAACAACAGAATGGGAAAGACTGGAGATCTCTTCAGGAAAATTAGAGATACCATGGGAACATTTCATGCAAAGATGGGCTCGATAAGGGACATAAATGGTATGGACCTAACAGAAGTAGAAGATATTAAGAAGAGGTGGCAAGAATGCACAGGAGAATTGTACAAAAAAGAGCTTCATGACCCAGATAATCACAATGGTGTGATCACTCACCTAGAGCCAGACAAATGTGAAGTCAAGTGGGCCTTAGAAAGCATCACTATGAAAAAAGCTAGTGGAGGTGATGGAATTCCAGTGGAGCTGTTTCAAATCCTGGAAGATGATGCTGTGAAAGTGCTGCACTCAATATGCCAGCAAGTTTGGAAAACTCAGCAGTGGCCACAGGACTGGAAAAGGTCAGTTTTCATTCCAATCCCAAAGAAAGGCAATGCCAAAGAATTCTTGAACTACTGCACAAACACACTAGTAATGTTCAAAATTCTCCAAGCCAGGCTTCAACAGTACATGAACTGTGAAATTCCAGATGTTCAGGCTGGTTTTAGAAAAGGCAGAGGAACCAGAGATCAAATTGCCAACATCTGCTGGATTGTCAAAAAAGCAAGAGAGTTCCAGAAAAACATCTATTTCTGCTTTATTGACTATGCCAAAGCCTTTAACTGTGTGGATCACAATAAACTATGGAAAATTCTGAAAGAGATGGGAATACCGGACTACCTGACCTGCCTCTTGAGAAACCTATATGCAGGTCAGGAAGCAACAGTTAGAACTGGACATGGAACAAAAGACTGGTTCCAAATAGGAAAAGGAATACATCATATTTAACTTCTATGCAGAGTACATCATGAGAAACACTGGGCTGGAATCAAGATTGCCAGGAGAAATATCAATAACCTCAGATATGCAGATGACACCACCCCTGTGGCAGAAAGTGAAGAGGAACTAAAAAGTCTCTTGATGAAAGTGAAAGAGGAGAGTGAAAAAGTTGGCTTAAAGCTCAACATTCAGAAAACAAAGATCATGGCGTCTGGTCCCATCAGTCCATGGGAAATAGATGGGGAAACAGTGGAAACCAGTGACAGACTTTATTTTTCTGGGCTCCCAAACCACTGCAGATGGTGATTGCAGCCATGAAATTAAAAGACGCTTACTCCTTGGAAGAAAATTTATGACCAGCGTAGATAGCATGTTCAAAAGCAGAGACATTACTTTGCCAACAAAGGTCTGTCTAGTCAAGGCTATTGTTTTTCCAGTAGTCATGTATGGATGTGAGAGCTGGACTGTGAAGTCAGCTGAGTGCCAAAGAGTTGATGCTTTTGAACTGTGGTGTTGGAGAAGACTCTTGAGAGTCCCTTGGACTGCAAGGAGATCCAACCAGTCCATCCTAAAGAAGATCAGTCCTGGGTGTTCATTTGAAGGACTGATGCTAAAGGTGAAACTCCAGTACTTTGGCCACCTCATGTGAAGAGTTGACTCATTGGAAAAGACCCTGATGCTGGGAAGGATTGGGGGCAGAAGGAGAAGGGGACAACAGAGGATGAGATGGCTGGATGGCATCACTAACTCAATGGACGTGAGTTTGAGTGAACTCTGGGAGTTGGTGATGGACAGGGAGGCCTGGCGTGCAGCAATTCATGGGGTCGCAAAGAGTCAGACACGACTGAGCGATGGAACTGAACTGAACATTTGTTGTAAAGCTGGTTTGGTCATACTGAATTCTCTTAACTTTTGCTTGTCTGAAAAGCTTTTTGTTTCTCCATCAATTCTGAATGAGATCCTTGCTGGGTACAGTAATCTTGGTTGCATACTTTTCCCTTTCAGTACTTTAAATATATCCTGCCATTCCCTTCTGGCCTGGAGAGTTTCTGCTGAAAGATCAGCTGTTAAGTGTATTGGGTTTCCCTTGTATGTTACTTGTTGCTTCTCCCTTGCTGCTTTTAATATCCTTTCTTTGTGTTTTGTCTTGTTAGTTTGATTAGTATGTGTCTTGGTGTGCCTCTTGGACTTGATTGGCTATTTCTTTTTCATACTGGGGAAATTTTCAACTATAATCTCTTCAAAAATTTTCTCATACCCTTTCTCTTTCTCTTCTTCTTCTAGGACCCGTATGATTCGAATGTTGGTGCATTTGATATGGTCCCAGAGGACTCTGAGACTGTCCTCAGCTCTTTTCATTCTTTCTACTTTATTTTGCTCTTCAGAAGCTATTTCCACCATTTTATCTTCCAGCTCACTGATTCATTCTTCTGCTTCAGATATTCTGCTATTGATTCCTTAATGGCAACCCACTCCAGTGTTCTTGCCTGGAGAATCCCAGGGACAGGGGAGCCTGGTGGGCTGCCATCTATGGGGTCGCACAGAGTCGGACATGACTGAAGTGACTTAGCAGCAGCAGCAGAGTATTTTTAATTTTAGTAATTGTGTTGTTTGTCTCTGTATGCTTATTCTTTAATTCTTCAAGGTCTTTGTTAATTGATTCTTGCATTTTCTCCATTTTGTTTTCAAGGTTTTTGATCATCTTTATTATCATTATTCTGAATTCTTTTTCAGGTAATTTGCCTATTTCCTCTTCATTTATTTGGACTTCTGTTTCTAGTTTGTTCTTTCATTTGTGCAGTATTTCTCTGCCTTTTTTTTTTTTTTTTAAGTTATTGTGTTTTAGGTCTCCTTTTCCCAGGCTTCAAGGAAAGACGAATTTTCTTGAAGAAGGTTAAATTCTTTCTTCTTTTTGATTTCTGCCCTCCTAAGGTTGTTCCAGTGGTTTGTGTGAGTTTTGTATAGGGTGAGATTTGTGCTGAGTTTTGGTTTGTTTGTTTTTCTCCTGATGGGCAAGGCTGAGTGAGGTGTTACTCCTGTCTGCTGATGATTGGATTTGTATTTTTATTTTGTTTGTTGTTTAGATGAGGCATCCTGCACAGTGTGCTACTCGTGATTAGGTGATGCCGGTCTTATATTCAAGTGGCTTCCTTTGTGTGAGTTCTATTTGATACTCCGTAGGGTTAGTTCTCTGGTGGTCTAGGGTCTTGGAGTCAGTGCTCCCACTCCATAGGCTCAGGGTTTGATCTCTGGTCAGGAATGAAGATTACACAAGTGGTTTGCTATGGCATTAAGGGAGAGTAAAATAAACATCCAATAATTAGAAACCAAAGACGAACCCCAGACAAATGGCAGTTACAAAACCAGGCAAAAAATAATTAAAATAATGGAATATACACATATACATATAGACCCATGAGCAAAGTCAAAACAGTCCAACAAAAATAAAGTACAGTGTATTGATCTGGTGAACAAAGGAAATCAAAAATTATATTTACCAGTTAAGAACAAAAACTCACTTAAGCACAAACTGGAAAACAAAACTAAAGTACGGTGCCAAGAGGGGAATAAAGCAATGAAAACAAAACTAATAGATATGTTGAGAGGAAAAGAAAGAAAGAATAGATATGCAAAGTTAAATAGAGGCAGATGAGGATTTATATACATTAAAGAGTAACTGCAAGGGGAAAAGAACAGTAGGAAATACAAATGAAGGAATAAATGTAGAAAAAATAATAATATGTTTAAAAAACTAAAATTAAAAAAAGAGAAAAGAAAAAAAAGAGGACAACTTCACAGAACTGCAAAAGCCCAATGTTAGAGGCAGAGGTTTATGACAACAATAAAAAATGTGTCTGAGGAAAAAGAAAATAGCTCAAAAGCTTAATTGGGTTTCTTAGTGCCAATAAAATTGACAACTACAACAGAGGGGGGAGGAAAGGGGGAAAAAATCCAAAAGAATCTGTAGAACATATCAAAAAATAAGATAATAAACGTTTTTCTTGAGTCACTGCTGTCAGAGTCCTTTCCCTTCCTGGGAATCACAGTCCGCCTTCCCTCCCTCAGGTGCCCTCCAACACTGTGCTGATCTCTGGACCTGCTGTGGAGACTGCTCACATTCTAATCTGGTCCTACTCCTCTGTGTTCTTGCCTCCAACGTCCACACAGCTATCAGAGCTAGTGCGTTTTCTTTTGTGCGAGCTCTCAGTGGCCTTTTATATATTCCATAGACACAGAGTCTGCTTAGTTGATCTTGTGTGTTTAAATCTTCTGGATTTAATCGTATGACTTGTACAGCTGGTGGGAAGGTTTTGGCTTGTCTTCCTTAGCCACATTGCCCCTGGGTTTCAATTATGGTTTTATTTCCACCTCTACATGTGGGTCGTCCACTGGGGTTTAGCTCCTGAGGCTGCCCTAGAGGGCTTGGGTTTGCCCCTGTGAGGGCCAGGTGTGGAAGTGGTGCAACTGCTTGGGTCACAGGGGTTCTGGCAGCACCAGGTACTCAGGGGGGTTGGTGTCTAGGGTAGTAGGAAATATAGTGCTCTAGAAGGGTATGGCAACCAGTATTGGCCAATACACTCCAGTATTCTTGCCTGGAATATCCCTTCTCTAACAGAGAAGCCTGGCAGGCCACAGTCTACAGGGTCGCAAAGAGTTGGACAGGTCTGAAAGGACCCTGCATGCATCAGATGCAAGAATTTTTTTTTTTTTTTTTTGCCTGTAGCAGCTCTGCCCCACTGAGAGTTGAGCATGAAGGTGGTGTAGCTACTTGGCTTGCAGGGACCCTGGCAGTGCCAAGTGTGCAAGGACACAGACTGCCTCCACAGCAGGAATTATGGCCCTATCAGAGTCTTTTTTCGAGCTTCTTGTAGCTGGTGATCAGAAAGCCTCTTTGGCGAGTCTTTCTCCGTAGCTCTGCCCATTCAAGCACTTAGAGGGATCTCTTGCCTGGGGTCCTTCTCTGTTGTTTGGCGGGTCAGTCACTTAAACGGGCACTCTGGGTTGGGCGGCGTGGGGGAGTCCTACTCTAGTTCTACTCATCAGTCACTGAAAGGAGCACCCTGTGTGGGGTTCTACTCTGTAGTTCAGTGTGTCAGGTGTTTGGTGGGCCAGCCTCTCTGTTGTTCAGCTGCTGATGCTGGCATATGAAGAGACAGAGGCTATGGTGATGGTTTCACCCCTTACGCGTGACTCAGCAGTATCGCCTTGCTTCCATGGCTGCCTGGCTTTCCTCCACAGGCATTCCCCACCACAATCTCCTCCCTCACATCCCCTTGATCCATCTCTTCGCAGTCAACAGCAGCCCTCACCCTGGGATTGCTCCACAATCCCTAAACTCCAGCTCCCAGCCGCTGCCCCTTCCAGAAGACCCGCGTTCCTGCCTGGCGTTTGTATGACTGCGGCAAGGACTGTCTGATTCTCATTCCATTTAGGCTGCCACAGATCAGCTGTTTCACTCTCAGCCTTAAATGTTTCTCCTCTGACTCAGACAATTGCCCTGCTGTGGGGATCGGACCCCTGCTTCAGTTCCCCCACCCGTGGAGGGCAGGTCCAGTCCTACTAACACTCCTGATTTTCCCCCTAGTTCTTTCATCCTACTGAGTTTTGTGTGGTTATATATATTCTTTTCCACTGGTCAGATACTCCTGTCCACTCTCAGTTGGTATTCTGCATGCAACTCTTTGTCTGAAGGTGTATTCCTGATGTATCCGTGGAGAGAGATGTACTCCATGTCCACCTACTTCTCCGCCATCTTTTTCTCTCCTAAAGAGCCTCTTGATGAAAGTGAAAGAGGAGAGTGAAAAAGTTGGCTTAAAACTCAACATTCAGAAAACTAAGATCATGGCATCCGGTCCTATCACTTCATGCAAATAAATGGGGAAACAATGGAAGCAGTAAGAGACTTTACTTTTTGGGTTCTAAAATCACTGCAGATGGTGACGCAGACATGAAATTAAAAGACGCTTGTTCCTTGGAAGAAAAGCTATGACCAACTTAGACAGCATATTAAAAAGCAGAGACATTACTCTGCCAACAAAGTTCTGTCTAGTCAAAGCTATGGTTTTTCCAGTAGTCATGCATGTATGGATGTGAGAGTTGGACCATAAAGCAAGCTGAGCACCAGAGAATTGAGCTTTTGAACTGTGGTGTTAGAGAAGATTCTTGAGAGACTCTTGGACTGCAAGGAGATCCGGCCAGTCCATCCTAAAGGAAATCAGTCCTGAATATTCATTAGAAGGACTGATGCTGAACCTGAAACTCCAATACTTTGGCCACCTGACATGAAGAGCAGATTCATTGGAAAAGACCCTGGTGCTGGGAAAGATTGAAGGCAAGAGGAGAAGGGGACGACAGAGGATGAGATGGTTGGATGGCATCATGGACTCAATGGACATAAGTCTGAGTAAGCTCCAGGGCTCCAGGAGTTGGTGATGGACAGGGAAGCCTGGCGTGCTGCAGTCCATGGGGTCGCAAAGAGCAGGACATGACTGAGCAACTGAACTCACTGACCGACATGCTGCAACTACATAAGCCCGAGTGCCCTAGAGCCTGGGCTCCACAACAAGAGAAGCCTATGCGGCAAGGAAAACCCTGCACAGTCAAAAAATAAGCAAAATTATATCTATATGTAAAAGAATAGCTTTTATTTCTTGTTTGTTATTGGGAGTAAAGCTCAATAAAACCTTCTGTGAACTGTTGTTATCTATTGTCATTCTAGAACCAAACTCTGTGGTCTGGTCCAGCCCAGTTTGTCAGGTCTTAGTTAAGGCATGAGGGAATTTTAGTTGAGGCATGTGGGATCTAGTCCCCCGACCAGGGCCCGAACATGGGCCCCCTGCATTGGGAGCACAGAGTCTTATGCAGTGGACAACCAGGGAAGTCCCTGATCAAGCCCATTCATCCACTTAGAAATTAGAAACTACACACGGTGTGAAGTTACATCATGACTTCAATCCTAAAAGCAGGCAGATCTGAGCTGAACTCTGACCTTACCACCTACTGTTTGGGTAATCCATAAGAATGACTTAATTTTTCTGAAACTTTATAAAGTTCTTCTTTATAAAATCGGGACGATAATGCTTACCTCATGATATGGTTGTAAAATTAATTATATTTTTGTAAACTGGTAGGCCCTTGCTGCTGCTGCTAAGTCACTTCAGTCATGTCCGACTCTGTACGACCCCATAGACGGCAGCCCACTAAGTACTCAATATTTCATTAGTTACTTTCTCAACTTGCAGTTAATTTGTAGAGCACAATATAATCTCAGAATTTATAGATATTATATAAATTGTATCTCTAGTTGTGTGTGTGTGTGTGTGTGTATAAACTGAAAGTATTTTCCATTCTTGAACCTGAATAGTGGTAAAGTTTAGATCACTGCTACCACTTCTACTTTATTATTAATTCTGTCTCTGTTTTTCACAAATCGTTATTTTAATGTTTATTGCTTTATTTTTAAAAGCTAATAAAAGAGAGAGAATATAAAGAACATTTATTTTTATTTTCTAATATAAGATTACCTTGGCCACAAATTTTAAAACTAAAGAGTTCTGAGTTTTATTTATTTTCACATTTTCCAAAAATACTTTTTCTATTGTGACGTGAAACAAACAAAAAAATCCACCCAGAATTATCTCTTCCTGTAATCAGGTAAATAGAATAGTGCTCTGACTGACATACAAAAACAGACTAGAATATTAATAGGACTATTCTTCAAATCAGGGTCTTCAGAAGCTGACTGAGGTCAGTTTCCCTGGGAAACAGACTCTGAGATGAAGGTTTGTGAGTAGTAATTGTTAGTGAGTCTTACGGGGCTGAACACCTGTGGGGAAGGAGGAGGAAACAGGATTGACTGAGGGAGAAGCTGACGTGTGGAGGGGTCTCACAGATAGCTCTGGCGCTGGGAAGGCCCTTCATGAGGCAGTGGAGTGGGTCAGGGTGGCTCCAGTTGTCCAGTCCTCAGCTATGAGCTGTCAGGAAGGAAGGTTGGGCGGTTCTTTTTGGCTGAGGGCAGTTCCCAGGGAGGATTTAGCTGAGAGCTGGGGAGTGAGGTGGTGTGAGGGGTTCCTGAGTCACTCTCTGCAGCCTTCACTACATGCTTAAGTGAAAATATATTCAGACTTTCTTCAAATTACATTTTGGATGTGTACGGCAAACTAATGTCTCCTGAGTTACAGTAACAACCAAGTTCAGGGCAGGGTACCTTTCAAAATCATCTAGGAGGGGGAAAAAAAAGGAAAATACTAGAAAAAAATCCTCATTTGTTTGGAAACAGCCTTTTGTGAACAACATCATTGGTTTTGTTTTAAGATTTTTTTTTTTTAATGTGGACCGTTCTTAAAGTCTTTACTGAATTGGTTACAGTACTGCTTCTGTTTAATGTTTTGGTTTTCTGACCACAAGGCACATGGGATCTCAGCTCCCTGACCAGGGATTGAACCCACACTCCCTGTACTGGAAGGCGAAGTCTTAACCACTGGACCACCAGGGAAGTCCCAACATAATTGTTTAACATGACAAATATCTCTAAAAACAACAACCACAACCCAGAAGACTGTTTCTAAATATACAGGATCCTCTTAGTGGCCTGTTTCTCATACTGTATCTCCTGAGTATTCAGTACTAGGGTTACGTTACTCCCCACCTCTAATGCCCCAGAGGAGAAGCACAGATCTGACGTATGTGACTACAAGTCCTGGGGCTATTTATGCAGAATCTCGGACAGTAAGAAGGCATGAGACTTTCAGTGACAGCTGGGGTATTTCAGAGTCCATGAGAGATGACCTTGGGCTAAAGTCTAGTGCAGGAATTGATCACTTTCTTGAATCCACACTGAGAAAGAAAAGCAATAGATGAGGGTAGGAGACAATTGGGGAAGAAGAGAAGGAGAGCTCTTTACAATGAAAAAGTACAGAGAACTGTGACAAAGCTAATCCCTTCCTCCAATATTTATTTGCCTCCTTTCCCCCTACAGAAGTAGGACTGCTGAATTTCAAGTCAGCAAATGACCACCCAGAAGAAAGATGTGATACTTCACCCCTTCTTGCCATTGGTTTTGCAGTAATGGGATTCGTTTTTAATGAGAAGTGAGTGAAAATATTTTGTACAATTTATAGAATAGGGATTGAACCCAGGTCTCCCGCATTGCAGGCAGATTCTTTACCAGCTGAGCCACAAGGGAAGCCCAAGAATACTGGAGTGGGTAGCCTATGGAATCAAACCAGACCCAGGAATCAAACCAGGGTCCCCTGCAGGTGGATTCTTTACCAACTGAGCTATCAGGGAAGCTCTTACAATTTATAGAAAATGTCCTTAAATATGGGTTTCTCCAGTGGCTCAGTGGTAAAGAATTTGCCCGCGATGCAGGAGACACAGGAGACGCAGGTTCTAACCCTGGGTGGGGAAGATCCCCCGGAGAAAGGCATGGCAACCTACTCTAGTATTCTTGCCTGGAAACTTCCAGGCATGTAGGAGCCTGGAGGGCTACAGTCCATGAGGTCGCAAAGAGCTGGACATGACTGAGCACAACTAATACACACAAACATTTATTCTAAATTAATACAAGAAAAGTACTCAAGGGACTTCCCTGGTGGTCCAGCGAGTAAGAGTCCACATTGCCAGTGCAGGGGGCCCGGATTTGATCCCTGGTCAGAGAACTAGATCCCACATGCTGCAGCTGAGAGTTCACATGCCGCGACTAAAGATCCTGCATGCCACAACTAAGACCCATCACAACCAAATAAATAAATTCTTTTTTAAAAAGTTCAGTTTAGTTCAGTTGCTCAGTCGTGTCTGACTCTTTGTAACCCCATGAACCTTAGTACGCCAGGCCTCCCTGTCCATCACCAACTCCCGGAGTCCACCCAAACCCATGTCCATTGTGTCTTTGATGTCATCCAACCATCTCATCCTCTGTGTCGCCTTCTCCTCCTGCCCTCAGTCTTGCCCACCATCAGGGTCTTTTCCAATGAGTCAGCTCTCCGCATCAGGTGGCCAAAGTATTGGAGTTTCAGCTTAAACATCAGTCCTTCCAATGAACACCCAGGACTGATCTTCCTTAGAATGGACTGGTTGGATCTCCTCACAGTCCAAGGGATTCTCAAGAGTCTTCTCCAATGCCACAGTTCAAAAGTATCAATTCTTCGGCACTCAGCTTTCTTTATAGTCCAACTCTTACATCCATACATGACTACTGGGAAAACGATAGCCTTGACTAGACGGACCTTTGCTGGCAAAGTAATGTCTCTGCTTTTTAATATGCTGTCTAGGTTGGTCATAGCTTTTCTTCCAAGGAACAAGCGTCTTTTAATTTCATGGCTGTGTCACCATCTGCAGTGATTTTGGAGCCCCCAAAAATCAAGTCTGACACTGTTTCCACTGTTTCCCCATCTATTTGCCATGAAGTGATGGGACCAGATGCCATGATCTTCGTTTTCTGAATGTTGAGCTTTAAGCCAACTTTTTCACTCTCCTCTTTCACTTTCATCAAGAGGCCCTTTAGTTCTTCTTCACTTTCTGCCAGAAGGGTGGTGTCATCTGCATATCTGAGGTTATTGATATTTCTCCTGGCAATCTTGATTTCAGCTTTTTAAAAAGAAAAATACTCAAAAAAGTCCTCATTTTCAGAATCTTTTAGAGCAGCAAAAGTTTAGTAAATACATTTTAATATTTGAACTCAAAGATTCATAGATAATAAAATAATTTGCTGAATAAATTTGAAACTACCCTGTGCCAAATGCTGTTCTAAACATTGCTGATACCACTGTGAACAGGACACACACAGTCTGATTTTGTGACCTTACATTATAGTGGCGAGAGGCATTCAGTCAACAAATAAACATGAAACATGGCAGGAGGTGGTCGTGTGACCCCCAAGTAGGATAAGAGAGTTAAGGAGTGGCAGGAAATGCTTTCCTAGCAAGATTATATTTGAGCACAGACCTGAAAGAAGTAGTAAAATAAAAAACATTTGGTTATCTGGGAAAAGAACATTCCAGAAAGAAATACCAATAAATATTAAGTGGGAGCAAGGTTGACATGTTTGTCGAATAGTGAGGCTCTGTGATTGAAGCTGAGGAAGCGAGGGGAAGAATATAAGAGATCCAAGGGTTTCTATGGTAAGAACTGAGGGTTTTCTCTCGAGTGGAGTGATTAGAAACTTTTGAGGGACTTCTCTGGTAGTCCAGTGGTTAAGAGTTTTTGAATGCAGGGGACATAGGTTTGATCCCTGTTTGGGAAACTAAGATCCTACATGCCATGGGGCAACTAAGCCCAAGTATCCTGCAGTGAGAGATCCTGCATGCCACAACTAAGACCTGACACAGCCAAATATATGAGCAGGAGAAATGAAGTGATCTGAGTTATATCTTCAAAGCATCCCTGTGGAAAACAGACAGGTCAGGTGGGAGCAGAAAGACCAGTTGAAAGTTAATGGTGGCATAGATCAGGGAGAAGTGGTCAGATTCTGGATATATTTTGAGGGTAGAGAGGGCATGATTTCCTGCTGAACCGAATGTGTGGGGTGAGAGAATAAGGACTGAGGACTGACTCTAAGATTTAGCCTAATAGGTGCTGTCTTGATAAAAATCCTGCTTACAAATTCCAGTGTGGAGGCAGAGACTGGTGGAAAGGGAAGGCTTTATGGGAAAAAGGAAAGGCACTTTTCAAGACATTCATTCTAGTGGTAACTAGATTCACTATGACCTTGCACATGCTAAACTTACATGTATTCCTTCATCTTATTTTCACAGATATCCTGTAGAATGTCTATTACCATCTCTGTTTCACAGATGAGGGCATGGTTGTAAGTGGGCTGCATAACTTGTCCAAGGTCACACAACTAGTGAGTGGCACAGTCACTGTTTAAACCCTGACTCCAGACATGGGTTCCAAACCACTCTGTTACACAGAGTTCAGTGTTTCTACTCTTTCATCCTTTTAGAGTAGGACTAACAAATTAATCTCCACAGGCCAAATCTGGCCCTCTGCCTGTTTTTGTACAGCTCATAAGCTAAGACTTTTTTTTAATCAAAAGAAAAATATTTCATGACTGTTGAAAATTATATGAAATTTGAATTTCATGATCAATAGATAAAGTTTTATTGGAACAGAGTCATGTCCATTTGCTTACCTAATACCTATGGCTATTTTTAGGCTCCAGTGACAGAGCTGAATAGTTGCAGTAGAGACCATTTGACCCACAAAGCCTAAAATATTTACAGTCTGGCCACATACAGAAGACGTTTGCCAACCTCTGGTTTAGAGAATGATTTCTGTCCCAACTATTATGAAATGCCTTTCTTGTGAAACATTTCTATTGAGTTAATTTCTCTAGTGTCAAGAAGGTACCCCTCTGTGGAAGTTTGTTCAGTAAAAGATTAATTACTCATATCATTTTAAATTGAAAATGCAATACACAGTGGAAGTGAACCCAGAGTCAAAATAATGGTAATAGCCTTGATGGTTCGCTCTCTCTCTCCTTGCTCTCTCTCTCTCTTTCTCTCCTCTCTTCCTCAAATATGGGCTAAATACCACTCAGATAACCTGTACACTTTGGGCTTCCCAGATGGCACTAGTGGTAAAGAACCCACTTGCCAGTGCAGGAGATGTAAGAGAGAAAAGTTTGATCCCTGGGTCAGGATGATCCTCTGGAGGAGGGCTTGGCAACCCACTCTAGTATTCTTGCCTGAAAAATCCCCATGGACAGAGAAGCCTGGCAGGCTACAGTCCAAAGGGTCGCAAAGAGTTGGACACAACTGAAGTGATTTAGCACAGCACAGCACAACTTGCACATTTCAGGACATTGATAACTCCTGCTATTTTGAAATTATTAAAGAATTTATCTTTAGGGTCCCTTTTTGAAAATTTTAAGTTCCCAAACTTCTAAACTTCTAGCTGTGGAACTATATCACACACTGAGATATGGACCCAGTCAAGTTTCCTTCTGCTGAATGCCAAGGGTGAATAATCCTAATAACATCGATTAAGGACAGTAGTCTATAGATGAACAGTTACTTTATTTCCACCAGAAAAGAATTCTGTGAGGTCTACAAATATGGTTTTCCCAGCAAAAAGCTTTGTAATGATCTAGTGTACAGGGAAATAATACAGAAAACAAGAGCTACATACAGAAGGAGAGTGTTCAATCTGTGCCAAGAACAGAAAGGCTCTCTTAGTCACAGTTTTTATCTGTGAATCTAGAAGCAGCTGATGTTGTGAAGCCCAGTGTGTTTGTGTATTGCTATGATTTTTCTGGCTTTCTCTTTCAATAAAAATCTATTTTATATGAATTGAGCTGAAACAGCTTTTCAACCATGCCATTTTTGACTCAGAGAGAGGTGATAAATCCCACCCTTAGAGTAGGCTTGAAAAGAGACTCATCTGAATTGCATTTGAATGTGAATGGTAATGTTACAGACTCCTCAGAGAGCAAAAACATGACCTTTTTGGTCATGCCCCATTGCCTCTTGTCACGCTCAACTATATGTTACATATAAACCATAATGTAGACATTATGTGTATCTACTACTTTTTCATAAGGTTTTCTTTGGGACCAAACTTTTGTTTAAAAATAATTGGACCAGTCTTGGTGTGGGGGAAGGGTGGGGGTTGCATACTGTATGATTCCATTTATAGTTGTTTAGTTGCTAAGTCATGTCCAGTTCTTTTGCAACCGCATGAACTGTAGCCCGCCAGGCTCCTCTGTCCATGGGATTTCCCAGGCAAGAGTACTGGAATGGGTTGCCATTTCCTTCTCCAGGGGAATCTTCCTGACCCAGGGATCAAAACCCACATCTCCTACATTGGCAGGCAGATTCTTTACCGCTGAGCCAACAAGGAAGCTCCATTTATACAGCATTCTCTTTCTTGACAGCTTTTATTGATATATAATTCACATGCCATACAATTCACTCATGTAAAGCATACAGTTCACTGGTTTCTAGTATACACAGAGTTGCACAGCCACTACCGCAGTCACACTTAGAACATTTTCATTAACCCCCCCAAAAAACACTGCACCTTTCAGCCATCACCATCCTTTCCCTCCCAGCCCACCCAGTCCTAGACAATCACTTAATCTACTTTCTGTCTGTATAGATATGTCCATTCTGGACATTTCCTAAATGGAATCATCCAGAATATGATCCTTTGTGGTGGCATGTTTTCAAGGTACATCCACATTGTGATGTCAATACTCTTATTTATTTGTATTGCTGAATAATATTTCATTGTATGATATAGCCTGTGATACTTTTTAAATGACAAAAATTATAGACCCGAAGAATAGATTAGTGGTTACCAGGTGTTAGGAGTGGTGATTGTGGGGACAGGGGATGCTATGACTGGCTATAAGAGGATAGCATGAGGGATCCTTGTGGTAGAACTGTTAGTTATCTTGACTGTGGTGGTAGTTACACAAATCTACAGATAAAATTTTATAGTATTAAATACACACACGAGTACATAGAGAGAGTAAAAACTGAATAAGATCAGTGAATTGTAGCAGAATCACTTTCCTCCATGGGATATTGTTTGCTAGTTATGCAAGATGTTATCTTGGGGAGAAACTGGATGAAAAGTATATAGGATCATTGCATTATTCTCTATGACTGCATGTGACTTCACAATGATCTCAAGATAAAAATTGAAAACTAATAAAAATAGAAATATGCCTTCCAAGAATGCAGAGTAAGGACCTCTGAAAATTCATTCCTCTATAAAAGGAAAAAGATCACTAGCAAGATTGGTCAAAATCAACTTTTTCAGAACTCTAGGAATTAACCAAATGCTTGTAACAATTTGAGGAGTGCTTATTCAAGAAAAGCACTCAATCATGGTAAAAGACTTTGAGTTTTGTGGCACTTTAATCTACTCTCTTCTCATCCTCCTCTCCCCAGCTCCAGGGTAGCCTTGAAAGCAAACAAACCTGCAATCATGGTGAAAAGCAATAGCAGCCACTGGAAGGGATAAAATGTTGGAGCTTCCCCAATGCTCCATTGCCAAACAGCTGTCATTATGTGACCTGTCGGGCAGTTCCCTGGAAATTCCCCCTCACAAGCCTTCTTTTTTTGACGCAGCTGATATTAAGAGACTTACTCCCTGCTCGTCTTTCCCTAAATTCTCCCCCACCCCAGCATAATCTGATGGAGAAACAGATCTATTAGGCATCCTGATAATGGCCACAACTCAGGTCATTTTTTATTTCAGTCTGATTCCAGCATCTTGTTCTTGTTCGGTGGGCAGGCAGTTGATCCCCTTGAGCATTCTGTGGCTCCCCATGGCAGTCACATATCCTGACGCAAGAAGCTGAGACTGCCACAGACTCTAGAAGAGTGGTTGGGTTGTGGCACATGATTTCAGTATAAACACTGGGTTCAATTAACTGCCCACCCATTTATTCAACATACCTTTGTTGTACACACTCCCCATACACATTGCTTTGTACAAGGTGATGGAGATATGAAGGGGAACATGATGGATGGGGGCTCCTGGCCCTTATAGACCTTTCCTCTGGAATGGAAAGTTCTCTGCCCCTGGGGTCACTACTTCACTCCTAGAGTGGAGCTGGTTGTCCCTCTCAAACCTCATGTTCCTGAGACCAGAAGGATGGAGAGTCCTCCTTGCCCCTCAGATGCCATCTCCAGGCTTTATCTCTTCCATCTTCCTCCAACGGTCATATCATCAAACATCTTGCTGTCCAGATCATTGCGCCTTAGTCACCGATGACTTTAATACCTGCCTCATTCTCTGTTCTTTCATCTCTACTCCCGTTTTTACTTTTTGACAGCTTATTCTACAAGCTCATGGATAATGCATCCGAGACAGGGTGAACCTCTAATTTCCTGTGTTCAGTTCAGTTCAGTTCAGTTCAGTCGCTCAGTCGTGTCCGACTCTTTGCGACCCCATGAATCGCAGCATGCCAGGCCTCCCTGTCCATCACCATCTCCCAGAGTTCACTCAGACTCACGTCCATCGAGTCCGTGATGCCATCCAGCCATCTCATCCTCGGTCGTCCTCTTCTCCTCCTGCTCCCAATCCCTTCCAGCATCAGAGTCTTTTCCAATGAGTCAACTCTTCACATGAAGTGGCCAAAGTACTGGAGTTTCAGCTTCAGCATCATTCCTTCCAAAGAAATCCCAGGATTGATCTCCTTCAGAATGGACTGGTTGGATCTCCTTGCAGTCCAAGGGACTCTCAAGAGTCTTCTCCAACACCACAGTTCAAACGCATCAATTCTTCGGCACTCAGCCTTTTTCACAGTCCAACTCTCACATCCATACATGACCACAAGAAAAACCATAGCCTTAACTAGACGGACCTTAGTCGGCAAGGTAATGTCTCTGCTTTTGAATATACTATCTAGGTTGGTCATAACTTTTTTTCCAAGGAGTAAGCGTCTTTTAATTTCATGGCTGCAGTCACCATCTGCAGTGATTTTGGAGCCCAAAAAAATAAAGTCTGACACTGTTTCCACTGTTTCCCCATCTATTTCCCATGAAGTGATGGGACCGGATGCCATGATCTTTGTTTTCTGAATGTTGAGCTTTAAGCCAACTTTTTCGCTCTCCTGTTTCACCTTCATCAAGAGGCTTTTTAGCTCCTCTTCACTTTCTGCCATAAGGGTGGTGTCATCTGCATATCTGAGGTTACTGATATTTCCCCTGGCAATCTTGATTCCAGCTTGTGTTTCTTCCTGTGTGCTTTCCATAAATTTCTCCCCTCTCTTGCCCTCTCTAGAAACTTGAAGGCTGTTTTTCTTTCTCAAAGCACACAGTGAAGAAGAAGCAGACTCCAAGGAGCATCTTCTGCACATGTGAGACAGAAAGATCCAGACATGTTGTTGAGTATCCTAGGGCTCCAGAAAAAGGAAAGAGAAGCTATGCGGATGGTTCACAAGGAACAGGAAAGTCTAGGAGGAGCAGAGTGCTTGAAATGGGGAAAGAACGACCCTTAGTTGAAAGAAAAAGGAAGTGAAGTGGACAGGACTTGGTACTGAGCCATCCTTACATGGGAAGGAAGCTCCCACCCACCGGGGCATCCTGCTGTTCCCAGGCTTATATTGTATCCTGGAGCAGAAGGTGGGGAACTTGTTCATCTTGTATGGGAACAGAGCCACAGAGGGAAAACTCATACCTCCTGACCAAGATGGAACCAAAGAGGATCAGATTAGACTTTCCTAAGCCCCGTGCAGGCTTGCCAGCTGGCACTAGTGGTAAAGAACCCGCCTGCCAATACAGGAGACATAAGAGATGTGGGTTTGATCCCTGAGTCAGGAAGATCCCCTGGAGGAGGGCATGGCAACCTACTCCAGTATTCTTGCCTGGAGAATCCCACTGGGCAGAGGAGACTGGAGGGCTACAGTCCATAGGGTCACACAGAGTTGAACACGATGGAAGTAACTTAGCATGCACACACAAAAGCCCTGCACAGCCCTGACACACCCCACTGCCACATGTTTGTGTCATGGCCTTAGTTCCTTGACCTCTCACCACCAATGATCACTTCCTCAGCCTACTTCAGATGCCCACTATCATGATGACAGCCTCATCATCAGCCAAGACCAAACCTGATCCGCACCCTAGCATTCTCTTCCTAGCCATCACCGCACACCTTGAAATCCCCATGAACTTCCTCTTCTCTCCTTCCCTCTGTTCCCTAGGAAAGCCCCAGCCTAATTGAAACCAACCCTCAACCTGATCTGTGCCCATTGCTGAGCAGCGAAGGAGTGCTGGAGAAAAACATACAGCCCTGCTAAATGAAGAGTCTCACTGCAAATCATAAATCATAAATCACAAAAGGATACCCTGCACTAACCAGGATCTTATTTTACATCCCTGGTGTATCTGCTTTCCCAGCTCCAAGATGGCTCTTTTCTAGCTTTCCCATCAAATTCCCTGTGCATGCCCCTCCCCCACCTCACTTCCTCACACAAGCATACTCTCAGCCTTCCTTCACCAAAGTGACTGTCTTCTCTGCACACACCTCACCCCACCAAGCTCCCTGCTAACTCCTCCTCTTGGGCCCCAGATGCCACCTCCTTTCTTGTTTTCAATGGCCAGGCTCCCACCATTCCCCCAACTCTTCTAGACTTTTCCTGCCAGCATCCAAACATGCTGTAATCTGTCCTGTGAAAAATAAAATCAAAACACCTCAAATGACCCCAGAATACTTTTCAAATTCCCCTCCTGTTTCCTCTGCTCCCCTTCAAAGCAAAATACCTTGAAGGCAGTGGTTATAATCACAGCATTTCCACAACCTCTCCTCAACACACTCCATGCAGTTCCCATCCACAGCATCCCACCAAGACTGTTCTTGTCATGACCCCGCATGGCCTCCAGATTGCCAACTCCAGCATCGTGTCTATGCCTTCATCTTACTTACCCAGCATTGGATCCAGCGAACCACTGCAGCTTCCCTCCGCCCCTCGGAAGTCTGAAAAGATAATGTCAGAGCTTCTACTTCCATCATTTTCTCTTCTCCAAACAAACTAAGGAAGAAATTAAGCTTTACTATTAGGTAATACCCATTTTTATATTGGAGCCCCGACTTGGTTGCTGTATCAGACAATTAAGTGCTATATGTGTATGCTATATCAGACATACACATGTGCTGCACAGGGAATGCTAGGGGGTGCTCCATAACCAGAGAGGTTTCTGTAGGCTGTCATTTACTTGTGCACAGTTGATGGGTTTATAGATTACATTATCTTCTTTTAAAAAGTGTTTTATTGTGGTAAAATATACATAACATGAAATTGACCATTTCAACCATTTTATTTATTTATTTAAATTTGTATTGGAGTATAGTTGCTTTACAATGATCTGTTACTTTCTGTTGTACAGGAAAGTGAGTCAGCTATACATATACGTGTACCCTCTTTTCTGGATTTCTTTCTCTTTTGGGTCACCACAGAGCACTGAGTGCTTGAGTACATAGCACAGGAAACTTGGCTGAGCTCCTGATACAGTGGGTGTTCATTCATTCTCTATTTTACACATAGTGGTGTATATGTTGCTCTTAAAATGTACCAGGTAGTGGCATTAAGTGCAGTATTATTGTTGCACTATTATCACCACCATCTATCTTCAGAACTTTTTAATCTTTCCCAACTATACCCAGTAATTGAACTTGTCCTTCTTTCCCCTCAGCCCCTGGAAACCATCATTCTAATTTCTCTCTCTCTCTTTATTTGACTACTCTAGATACCTCATAAGCAGAATCATACATTATATGTACTTTTGTGACTGACTTCACTTCACTTCATAATGGTTCACTGTAATCCATGTAATCCAATGGATAAGCATAATGAATAAGATTTACCCATAATGCAGTATTTATCAGAATTTCTGTCCCTTTTCAGGCTGAATGATATTCCATTTAATTATATGTATATAGTACATTTTGGTTATCCCTTCATCTATCAATGAATATTTGCTTTTTTCTAGCCTTTGGCTATTGTGAATAGTCCTGCAGTGAACATGGTGCACAATACCTGTTGAATCCCCAGTTTCCGTTCTTTTGCGTATGTACCCAGACCTGGATCATGTGGTTTTTCTAGCTTGAATTTTTTGAAGATGCACCATACTGTTTTCCACAGCAGCTGCACCATTTTACTGTCCTATTAGCAATGCACAAGGATCCCAGTGTCTTCACATTTCTCACAGTTATTTTGTTTTATTTTTTTGGTAATAGCCATTGTATTTGGTGTGAAGGGGTATCTCACTGAGATCACTTTTCATTTGCATTTTCCTAATACTAACAATATTGAGCATCTTTTCATATACTCATTGGCCATTTTTGTAACTTTTTGGAGAAATGTCTATTCAAATCTTTTGCTCATTTTTGGAGGTCGTTTGTAGTTTTGCTTTGTTGTTGTTAAGCTGTATGAGTTCTTTATATATTCAGGTTATTAATCCTTTATCAGATGTATGATTTGCAAATATTTTCTCCCAAAATGTGGATTGTCTTTTCATCCTGTTAATAGCATCTTTGATACACAAAAGTTTTAAAAATTTGATGAAGTCTAATTTAACTATTTCCCCTGTTTTGGCTGTATTTTTGGTGTCATAGCTAAAAAAAATCACTGTCAAATCCAACATCATGAAGATTTTCCCCCAAGTTTTCTTCTAGAAGTTTTATGGTTTCAGGTAACACTTTTAGGTCTTTAATCCATTTTGAAATAATATTTTATGTGTTGTAAGATAAGGGTCCAACTTCCTTTTTCTAAATTGGTGGTTGTTCAACTGCTGTGATTCCGCTGTAGTCATGAGAGAAAGTGAGCTTAGGGTTCTTCCACCCTGCCGTCTTGTCTCCTGAATTTTCCAACTTCTTTCTTTTACACCCGGATATCCAATTTTTGTAGTCCTGTTTTTGAAAAGACTGTCCTTTGCTGTTGACATTCTTGTCAAAAATCATTTGACCATATATGTAAAGGATCATTTGTGGTCTCTTCTATTCTATTAACCTATATGTCTGTCTTTATGCCAGTACCACACTGTTGAAATTACTGTAACTTTGTAGTAAGTTTGAAATCAGGAAATATGACACCTCCAGCTTTGTTCTTTCTCAAGATTGTTTTGGCTATTCAGAGTCCCTTGAAATTCCACACAAATTTTAGAATAGATTTTTTTCTATGTCTATAAACAGCAAGGTCCTAATGTATACTGGAGTGGGTAGCTGTTCCCTTCTTCAAGGGATCTTCCTAACCCAGGGATCAAACCCGTGTCTCCCGCATTGCAGGAAAATTCTTTACCAGCTGAGCCACCAGGGAAGCCCAAGAATACTGGAGTGGGTAGCCTATCCCTTCCCCAGTGGATCTTCTTGACCCAGGAATCAAACCAGGGTCTCCTGCATTGCAGGTGGATTCTTTACCAACTGAGCTATCAGGGGAGTCATTGGGATTTTGATAGGGATTGCACTGAATCTGTAGATCAATCCTATACTTTAGGTAGTATTGATATCTTAACAATATTGTCTTTCAATTCATGAAAAAAGGATGCCTTTCCGTTTATTAGTGTATTCTTTCATTTCTTTCAGCAATGTTTTGTTGTTTTCAGTGTCTAAGTCTTTCGCCTTCATGCTTAAGTTTAATAATAAATATTTTATCCTTTTTGATGCTATTAAAAGTGCAATTGTTTTTTAAATTTCCTTTTCAGATTGTTCAGTGTATAGAAACACAATTTATTTTTGTGTGATGATTTAAAATCCCATGACTCTCCTGACTTCATCTCTGTGTTCTAACAGATTTTCATTGTTTTGTTCTCTGTGGATTCTCAGGTTTTCACTTATTTTTGAGTCTTCCCCTTCTCTCTTGCTCTCTTAGTCCTCTACATGCAAATACTCACCAATTCATTTCAGTTTGTTTTGATTTCACAATGTTTCTAATAGTTGACATTTTCTTTAGTATCATTAAAATCCAGTGTGATTGAATGAATATTTGTATCCACAACATCTAGGGCAATGTGTGAAAAAATTATTTTCTAAAATAATCCTCTTATCTCTCTTTCCCACTCATACCTCTAGGAGCACCAAATAACAGTAGAGGCTCTAGCCTTCTCTCTTATCATCTCAGAGGCAGCACTGAAGCTTTGGGTTCAGGAAAACTTAAGGTGGAAGCAGATATGCTGCTCACCAACTGTATGACCATAGGCATGTAATGTAGACCCTCCTTGGAAACTGATGTTGATAATGATAATAATCTCAGAGGGTTGTTGGGAGGTATCTTAACCCATTTGGGCTGGTGTAACTAAATACTGCAGACTGAGCAGTTTATAAACGACAAGAATGTATTGCTCATAGTTCTGGAGGCTGGGAAGTCCAAGATTAAGGTGCCAGTGTGGTCACATTTTCGTGAGAACACTCCTTCTGGTTCATAGCTGTGTCTTTCTGTGTCTTCACGTGGGAGAAGGGACTAAAGACCTCTTTTATAAGAGCACTAACCCATTCGTAAGAACTCCACCCTCCCAAAGGCCCCTCCTTCTAACACTGTCTCATTGGTCCCCAACCTTTTTGGCACGAGGGACTGGTTTGTCAAAGACAGTTTTTCCATGGACCAGGGTGGGAGGAATGGTTTCAGGATAATGCAAGCAAATTATATTTATTGTGCACTTTATTGTTACAACATTGTCATATATAATGAAATAATTATATTACCATAATGCAGAATCTGACAGGAGTCTGAGCTCAGGCTGTAATGTGAATGATGGGGAGTGGCTGTAAACACAGATGAAGCTTTGCTTGCTTGCCTACCACTCACCTTCTGCTGTGTGGCTCAGTTCCTAACAGGCTATGGACCTAGGTACCAGTCTGTTGCCCGGTGGTCGGGGACCCGTGCACTATTGCATTGGGCATTATTATTCCAGCATGTGAATTTCTGGAGAGCAACACAGACATTCAGACCATAGCAGAAGGCTTAAAAAGGATGATGAACATAAAGCGCTTAGTAAAACATTCCCCTTTTGCCTTCTCTTGTTCTCTAAAGCCACAGATAGGATCGATCTCCTGAATCCTCTTGTCTTTATTACTCCTTTGGTTCTTACCATCTATTACCTTTAACTGTTTGTTATCTTTTTATGTGTACCTGTGTTATCTTCCCCACAAAATTTATAAATTCTCTAGAGGCTGAGAGTTTGTCTTTTTTCCTTCTCTTGTGCTTGTGCCATGTTGTAATACAATGCCTTATACATGGTAAACGCTTAGTCAATATTTGCCTTTTAATTGTTTGAGATAATGGAATCCTTTATTGCTTGGTTTCCATTTTATTTCACGGAGTTCCCCCCTCCACATTTTGATTTGTAAAAAGCTGACAACATTTAAAAATAGCAAACAAAAAAGTAATGAAGACATCATTATATCCTGAAAGACTGTGTATATATCAACCAATATTTCTATTTCTATCAAAAGTGGGAAAAACAAAGGTAGACTAGGGTTACCAGATAACATACCCAGATAAATTTGAGTGTGAGATAAAAAAGAAATAATTTTTGTTAGTATAAATATGTCCCATGTAATATTAGTTGTTTATCTGACATTAAAATTTAATTAGGTGTCTTACATTTTTGTTTACTAAATATGATGACCCTACCATGAAGGCTTTAAGTTTTTTAAAAAAAAATTGTGAATAAGCATTATTCTAAGTTGAAATGAGAATATTCCCATGTGCTTAAAAGAAATGTTTTGTTTTAAAAAAAAAAAGTGTTTTATTTCAAAAGAATACAGCTTGAGACATCATTATGAGACAAACTTTAACCACAGCTGTGACCTTATGTGGACAAGATACGTGATGAAAAACCTAATGAACAGTAACATTAACTGAAATATCAACACCCATTGCTTTTGAATATAAATGAAAACAGTGATGTTTCCATAAAATGCAACCCTATACTAAATAATGAATAGGTTGGGCTTCAAAATCTTTTATAGTGAGTGTATAAAATGATCAATTTGTATATCTAAGCCTTCTTGGAAATACTATTGCTCTACACGTAAGACACAGAACTTATAGGACAAATCTGGAGGAAAATTAGAATTATCAGTGGCATGAACAATGGACTGGCTCCAAATTGGAAAAGGAGTGTGTCAAGGTTGTATATTGTCATCTGCTCATTTAACTTATATGCAGAGTACATCAATGTGAAATGCTGGGCTGGATGAAGCACAAGCTGGAATCAAGATTGCCTGGAGAAATATCAATAACCTCAGATATGCAGATGACACCACCCTTATGGCAGAAAGCAAAGAGGAACTAAAGAGCCTCTTGATGAAAATGAAAGAGAAGAGTGGAATAGCTGGCTTAAAGCTCAACATTCAAAAAACGAAGATCATGGCATCCAGTCCCATCACTTCATGGCAAATAGATGGGGAAACAATGGAAACAGTGACAGACTTTGTTTTCTTGGGCTCCAAAATCACTGCAGATGGTGACTGCAGCCATGAAATTAAAAGACACTTGCTCCTTGGAAGAAAAGCTATGACCAACCTAGACAGCATATTAAAAAGCAGAGACATTGTTTTGCCAACAAAGGTCCATCTATTCAAAGCTATTGTTTTTCCAGTAGTCATGTATGGATATGAGAGTTTGACCATAAAGAAAGCTGAGCACCGAAGAACTGATACTTTTGAACTGTGGTGTTGGAGAAGACTCTTGAGAGTCCCTTGGACTGCAAAGAGATCCAACCAGTCCATCCTAAAGGAAATCAGTTCTGAATATTCATCAAAAGGACTGATGCTGAAGCTGAAGCTCCAATACTTTGTCCACCTGATGTGAAGGGCCAACTCATTGGAAAAGACCATGATGCTGGGAAAAATTGAGGCAAGATGAGAAGGGGACAAATGAGGAAGAGGTGGTTGAATGGCATCACTGACTCGATGGACATGAGTTTGAGCAAGCTCCAGGAGTTGGTAGTGGATAGGGAAGCCTGGAGTGCTGCAGTCCATGGAGTTGCAAAGAGTCAGACACAACTGAGTGACTGAACTGAACTGTCCTATCACTACTTAGGTGAACATAAATATAAATTGTACTTGTCAGCTGTATTTATTCAAGATGTCAGTGAGAATTTTTGTAACATCGAAGAACTTTTGGACCTAGTCTTCATTTTGGTGCCACGTTAGAGTCTAATTTGCTTTTTAAAGTCATTACTCGTTTATTATGTACTGATCAAAATAACTAAGAATACCTACAGTGTCTCTGGTGAGTCAGTGTTGCTTTAGACTTGTGACCCAACCAAATAGTTGCAACCAGTGTAGGTCAGTTCATCACATCCTCCTGCATGAACTGCTAGGCTCTTCAAGGTGAAACATAAAGCTTGTCATGCATGTCGTAGCTTGCCTCAAGAGCTGGCTATTTTCCTATGGTTTGAACTTAGGCATTTCTCCAGTTTACTTGATTGTTTTGTTTTAGGAATCTGATCCATAATACAGTAGGTTATTACCCTCGAAGAAGGAAAGGAGTTTTCTTTTTCAATTCAACCATATTTAATGAAAACTTAATATGGAATGAGCTAGACAGACAAAATCAGGCTCTCATAAAGCTTGCATTCTAGTGACTGAAGTCACACAAAAGAAACAAATAATGAATGAACAAGGAAGATAATAACTAAAGGATTTCCCTGGAGGTCCAGTGGTTAAGACTTCACCTTCTAATGCATGGTGTGCAGGTTTGATCCCTGATTGGGGAAGTAAGATCTCACATGCCCTGGGGCCAAAAACCCAAAACATCAAACATAAGCAATACTATAATAAATTCAATAAAGACTTTAAAAAATGGTCCACAAAAAAAAAGATCTTTAAAAAAATAAAGGAAGATAACTGAGATTGGTAAATGCTAGGCAGAGGGTTGAATGTGGAGTGGGGGTGGGGGTGGTGGTGGGAGGTGATGTAAAAGAGAGCAGCAGGGTGCCCTTTTAGGTTAGGGGATCAAGATAAGCCTACCTGAGGCAGTAGCAGCCATACAAAGATCTAGAAGAGTTCTAGAGCAAAGGGAGGGTGAAGGTCCTAAAACAGGATGAGCCTGGTATGTTCTGAAGGAAGATCAGTATGATGAAAGAGAGGATGGTATAAGGTGAGGCTGCAGTTAGACAGAGGCCAGATTGTGGAGGACTTTAAAAAAAATGAGAATTTATTCTAAGTGTGATGGGAAGTCATGGGATTTTCCAATCAAAAAATAAATAAACATACAATATCATCATTCAAATAAAGGTAGTGTTTTAACGATGAGGAAAAGTTAAATACTTTGAAAGAAAATTAAGCAATGGATAAAATACTTTTAAAAATTAGCCTTAAAACCAAAGCATTGATTAAACCAAGATTTTCTCCAAAAAAAATGAAGAATATTATCACCATCTATCTTTACTGAGAGAAATACTGTTAAAAATGATGTGTAAGTTTCGAAATGTGGCTGAACATTATGTGATAAATTAAAGGGTAGATTTTAATTTCAATTTGTATGAATGCTTAGTCTGAATGGATGTCATAAGTGAGAAAGATTCTTCACAAAGTGTAAGTAAAATGTGATGTGTTAGTCACTCATTCATGTCTGACTCTTTGTGACCCCGTGGACTGTAGCCCACTAGGCTCCTCTGTCCATTGAATTCTCCAGGCAAGAATACTGGAGTGGGCTGTGATTCCCTTCTTTAGGATATCTTCCTGACCCAGGGATCTAACCCAGTCTCCTGCATTATAGGTAGATTCATTTACTGACTAAGCCAAGAGAGATAGATCCAGATGCAAGAAGTGTATGGTTGGGTCTGCTATAAGTCATAGGCTCTTTTTGCATTTCTATTAAGCAATTGTGCAAAGGTTTTTGCTAAAAATTTAGCTTAGTAATTCTCAATCCTCCCTGATGTCAAATAATTGTTCTTGGAAATGAACTGAAAATGAAAGGGTTTTTATATTTTTAACAAGTGGATTTTTAAATCCACTGAAAATCTACATTTGGAAAATTTAAAACCAGTTCTCAAGCGTCCAGATAGGAGTACTTTTATTAGTGACACATAGCATTTTGGGCAAAAGAAAAAATATCATATTCATATAATGATGGGAGTATTTCCAAACGCCTGTTTCCCTACTTTCTCTGCAGTATGAGCTTCTTTCTCAGTCATTGTTCAAATATTGTCTTTACCTTACATAAAGATTCTGTGTGGCTGAAAGGTTTTTAGAAAATTGCAGGCAGTGTGCTACTGACAATAGTTTGCCATTACAAAAGGAGATGAGAAAATTTGGCCCAAGTCAAGGTGCCTTCAGGGCGCACCTGTGGGAGGCTGGTTGAAGCTTCGAGGTTAGTTTACACACAAGGACTTGACAAGATGCACCAAGCTTCCTAACACAGGCTGTCACACATCAGAGTGAAAAGTTGAGCCTTCAAGAGAGGTCAGTGGCTGGGCCACAGCTTGAAGACACACGAGAAAGGAGGAGTCCATCAATTTACATTAAAACAAATAAAAGCAAATTGACAACAGAAAATATATTGCTTTATCTCTACATTTCCCTTTATTTCTAATATGAAAGGGGTGGTCATAGGATGTTCCTTTAGTGTGTGCCTCTAAATAAACCCTGAGTGCTGACTTTTTGCAATTTCTTTTTCTCCTTAAGTTTGTGGTCAGTATTTATTTTAATATGATTTTGTCTGGACAAAAATATTCTGTAGGTGAACATATGGTGGTATCTGGTCTAATTCTGCATCCCCTGGAGACAGCCCTGGTGCCGGGAGGCTGACAAGTAGAGATGGTGACCCGGCTCCAGCGAGCAGTGGAAGGAAAGAACAGTAGCAGGTCTTACCAGATCACTGTGGGGTCCATTCTACCTTGGGCCTGATTTGAAATAATGGCATTGTTATCACCAATCGATTCAGGGAAATGTGGTCTCAGCAGGTACTTAGAAGCAGGAAGAGGAGATAGAAAATAAGCCAACTGGAATAAAATGTGGTGGTTTGCCTACACCACAGATACCTCAATTTAAAAACTCTCAGTTTCACTTCTGTTACCAGGACTTTTATCAACGTACAAGTGAGAAATAATCAAATACACTGAAATTTCAGAATATAGGACTTGCACGTGTTAGACCAAAATTTTTATCTCTTACCAATAGTTTACTATACCGATACTTCGGTTTATTGTCTATAGGTTATTTGTGAGTCTGGTACTCTCCCAGCAAATTCAGGGATATCAAGGTCTCAAATGAGATAATTGATGAATTGATGTGCTTATCAGTTATTTATATAATTTTAACATTATAAAATTAACAAATGGCAAAGCATTAATCAAATCAATGAACCTGATTTTAGAAGGAGGTTAAGACATGAGTTTATCAGTTAATCACATTGAGTTAACAAAAAAGTAGAGCCAAAATACATGCTTAGGAAACCATTTGTCAAAAAATACCATAAGCCAAAGCCATTGAAAGGCCAGCATGCTGCTGCTGCTGCTAAGTCGCTTCAGTTGTGTCCAACTCTTTGTGATCCCATGGAGTGTAGCCCACCAGGCTCCTTTATCCAGGGGATTCTCCAGGCGAGAACGCTGGAGTGGGTTGCCATGCCCTCCTTGAGGGGATCTTCCCCACCCAGGGATTGAACACTTGTCTCCTGCAGCTCCTGTATTGCGTGTGGATTCTTTACTTCTGAGCCACCAGGGAAACGTGTGTGTGCGCGCGCTGTCATCAGGGGAACACAGACAAAGGCCAAATTAGTATTTCAAAAGTTCAAATTATTCTTTTCCTCCTCTTGTGCAAGGGCTTCCCAGGTGGTGCTAGTCTATGGCGCTGCAAAGAGACAGACATGACTGAAGCAACTTAGCATGAACACTTATGCAAACATATGAAAGAAAAAAGGGAGGTGGAAAATTTTTTAAGTGTCTAAAAATGATAGTAAATGAAAAAGGGCACTTGGTTAATGGTAATGTATAATTTTTTTTTTTCATAAACATGATTCTTCCTTAACCTTAAATGTTTAGGTTTGTATGTATATCTCTAAATTTGCAGTTGTTGAAATTTTAACAACAAAAACTGTTCATGCAAGGTAACTCCTTTCGAATGTCAAAAATAATCTTTGCCTGTAAGCATGTTCTTTGCCCCCTGGTGGTGAAATTCTTAGTATTTAATTTTTTTTTTTAAGTTAAAAGACTCATTATGGAGCCTTGGCACTAAAAATCCTTCTGTGGTTTACAAAAAATAAGAGAAGATTATATATTGAGGTGGAGAAAGATGAAGCTAGGCCAAAGGTATGGTTAAAAAAAAAAGTGTTTTTTAATTGCTCCTATCTTACCATTTGGAAATAAGCTTCCCTTAATCTGTCTCTTTTTGCTTCCTTGTTGATTGCTAATTCAGTGTTATTTTAAACCACCACCTCCTTTTAATAAATTTAATAGTAAGCATTTATAAGGCTTGGAATTTCTAAGTATACTCTAATGGTTTCACTGTGTGGCATGTTGACCGAGGTGATCAGCAACTTTGTGCTGTTTCCATTGTGTTTCAGTTTGGCATCACAAACAATATTAGGGCTCAACGGCAGAATGCCAAAGCCAGGCTGTTCAGCCTAGAAGAATAGATGATGAAGAGGCCTGTTAAAATTTTCTTTTGCAGACTAATTGGTGCTTTTGTATATGAGGAAAATACAACAATTGCTGTGCTGGGGCTGAATTGAGGTGTCAGTAAGAGAGAATATCCTTCTTGGTTGGTTAGAGGAAAAAGGAGATAAACTCATTTTCAAATTTAGAAAGTGATTCATGTGAGTTGATGGACACCTTTGAAAAATGAACGATAATCTTGGAATTGTGTCAGATGTTAGAAGAAAGAAATTTTTACATACAGTCTACTGAGGCACATTCAAGTCTATGTAAAGGAAAAAACATCATTATCTGAAAAGACAGCTGTTTCAGGGAAAGACAATCACCAGTGAGTCTTTAATGACTTCATCAGTGAATGTGAATGTTTTCCCTTCCTTTTGTGCATTTGGGTCACATGCTTCTAATTAGGTATCTATTGTATGTCCTTAAGCTGAATTTAGCAGGAAAATCACAAATAATATGTTTTATGGAGTTGAAACAGAAAAAGGAAACTGGCTTTGAGGACTAGTCATTATTTTGTAAAGGTGGTCTTGTTTCTCACCATCTGGGGCAGATAAGTGATTGCATACACTTTCGGTGAAGTGGGCCTTCGCAGCCTAAGTTTAATAACAAACGACTAAAGACAAAATTTTGGAGAAGGCAGTGTCACCCCACTCCAGTACTCTTGCCTGGAAAATCCCATGGACGGAGCAGCCTGGTGGGCTGCAGTCCATTCGGTCGCTAAGGGTTGGACACGACTGAGCGACTTCACTTTCACTTTTCACTTTCATGCATTGGAGAAGGAAATGGCAACCCACTCCAGTGTTCTTGCCTGGAGAATCCCCACGGGGAGCCTGGTGGGCTGCCATCTATAGGGCCGCAAAGAGTCAGACACGACTGACATGACTTAGCAGCAGACAAAATTTAAACATTTAAGAATAGATAAGCTTTATTTATGGAGCCCTTAATACAAGGTAGGTGGAAGTGAAAGTGAAAATCACTCAGTCATGTCCCACTCTTTGCGACCCCATGGACTATACAGTCCATGGAATTCTCCAGGCCAGAATACTGGAGTGGGTAGCCTTTCCCTTCTCCAGGGAATCTTCCCAACCCAGGGATCAAACCCAGGTCTCCTGCATTGCAGGCAGATTCTTTACCAGCTGGGCCACAAGGGAAGCCCAGAGACTTTCCATATAATGGTAATTTTTAAATAGCAATTTTTAAATGCATGCATGCTCGGTTGTGTCCAGTTCTTTGGGACGCTATGGACTAGCCCACCAGGCTTCTCTGTCCATGGGATTCTCCAGGCAAGAATACCGTAATGTGTTGCCATGTCCTTCTCCAAGGGGTCTTCCCGACCCAGGGATCGAACCCATGTCTCCTGCAGCTCTCGCGTTCCAAGTGGATTCTTTACCACTGAGTCACCAGAGAAACCCAGCAATTACTATATATCAAGCTCTAATTATCCCCTTTAACTCTTACAACAATTTTGGTAGTATTTTATGGTTTTGGTAGGATTATTTGTTTTTTAGTTGATTTGTTTATTTTTGACTGTGCTGGGTCTTCATTGCTGTGGGGGCTTTTCTCTAGCTGCAGTACACTGGCTTCTCACTGCAGTGACTTCTTTTGTTGTAGAACATGGGCCCTAGGGGCTCAGCAGTTGTGGCTCCCAGGCTCTACAGTGCAGATTCAGTGGTTGTGACACACAGGCTTAGTTGCTCCAAGGCATGTGGGACCTTCCTGGATCAAGGATTGAACTTGTGTCACTGAGCCACCAGGGAACCCTGGTTTTCGTAGTACTATTATCCTAATTTTTCAGAGGAGGAAACTGAAACACAGGGGCCATCCAGTTTGTAAGTAGTAGAGTCAGAATCCAAACTGAATCAGTTTTGGCTCTGAAATCTGTATTCATATGCACAATGAGATTATTTGAGTAAACAGTACATTATCCAGAAAAGTAAAATCCATAGTGTCAATATAATAGAAATATATTTATTATTTATAACATGAAGAAACATCTGTATTTATTTATGAGGACCTTCAAAAGATTAAAATTCAGTACTGCAATAAAAAGGGATTATTTTCAAGGAGGTTCTTCCCCAAAATACTATTTTTCTAACCTTTGTCAACTCAGTGTAAGACTGTGAATGCTGTTTGGGTAAATAAATTACTGAGTGAAGATAATGTTCCATTAGAGAACAATGATATCTTAAAACTTTAAGTCCATGTATTTGAGAGATAGCCAATAGGCAGGCAAAAGAGAAAATTTCAAGATTTAATGAAAGCCAGGCATTTCAAAATCACAGGATTTAGAAATGGTGATTTTAAGTGAGATTTGGACTTTTGCTGTTATAAGTATTGTCTTCAAGTTTGTTTGATGTAGTTAAGTTGGATCTTACCCAAAAGTGAGGGATAGACCACCTCTTTAAGCCCCACTGGTCTATGAACTTACCAATGATGTTTCCTGCTGCCACCTGGTAAGGCCTGGTCATTTTGATGTTCAAGTTCATGTATCATAAGATCAAAACTTCTTCTATCACCCTCGGTGTGGATAACCATCCAACACTCTAAGTGCTCCCTGCTTCCCCATTCGCATGTGTGTGTTAGTCACTCAGTCATGTCTGACTCTGCCGTCCCATGGACTGTAGCCTGCCAGGCTCCTCTGTCCATGGGATTCTGCAGGCAAGAATACTGGATTGGTTGCCATTCATTACCAGTGGTATTCAATATATTCTTCCAAAGCTTCTTGGCCACACACTATCATGATCACACCTTGAAGCTTGAAAATACCAGAACCTACAAACTGATAAAATTTTTAAAAAATCTTCATATAAGGGTTGATATAAGTCCAGGTGACTTGCAAAAGTGTCATGTTGAAAATAATTAGGTGTCCTTATTCAAACTTTAATTGTCTGTTTACTCTTTGGTTGTTTATGTAACCCCTTATGTTGAACATTTGGCTCACTAATTTTCTGCCTTCCTTCTTTACGACATTTAAGGCTAAAAATGGTCTTTGAAGTTATTGCCTTCAGTACATCCCATAACTTTTCTATAGTTTCACTATGATATACTTAGGCATGATTTTTTGTTTGTTTGTTTATTTGCTTTGCATTTATCCTACTTGGAGTTTGCTAACTTTATTGTATCTTTCTTTTTCTTTTTTAAACAGCCTTATTGAGATATAATTGCCAAACCACACAATTCATCCACTTAAAGTATATAAGTCAAAGTTTTTAAGTATATTCTCAAGGATATGCAGCCACCACCACAATCTAATTTTAGGATATTTACATACCCCCTAAAATTCCATATTCACTAGTAGACAATCCTCAAGCTTCTCCACTTCTAGTCGTCAGTAACCAATAACCTACATTCTGCCTTCGCGGTAGTGGTTTAGTCGCTAAGTTGTGTCTGACTCTTTGCCAATCCATGGACTGTAGCCTGCCAGGATCCTCTGTCCATGGGATATCCCAGGCAAGAATACTGGAGTGGGTTGCCATTTCCTTCTCCAAGGGATCTTCTCTGACCCAGGAATCGAACCTGGGTCTCCTGCATTGCAGGCAGATTCTTTACCAACCGGGTAAAGGGAAGCTTGGAAGTTTGCCTATTCTGAATATTTCATATAAATGGAATTTTACATGGTCTTCTATGTTTGGTGTCTTTCACTTGGCATAATATTTTCAAGGCTTGTCCATGTTACAGCGTGTATCAGTATTTTCTTTGTTTAGTTGCCAAATAATATTCCATTGTATGGATGTACCACATTTGTTTATTCATTCATCAGTTGAATGGACATTAAGTTTGTTTGCAACTTTTTGGTATGAATAATGCTGCTATGATCATTTGTATACAAGTTTTATGCTTTTAGTTTTTTGTGTGTATATACCTAGGAGTGGAATTGCTGGGTCATATAATAACTGTATATTTAGTTTTTGAGAAACTGCCAAACTGTTTTCCCAAGGGGCTGCATCATTTTGCATTTCCACCAGCAATATATGAGGGTTCCAATTTGTATGTCTTCACTAACTTCTTTTTTGTCTCTCTTTTTAATTATTGCCATCATCGTGGCTATAAAGTGGTATCTCTTTGTAGTTTTGATTTACATTTTCCTGATGGCTAATGATGTTGCACATCTTTTGTGTACTTACTCGCTTTTTGTATATCTTCTTTGGAGAAATCCATTGCCCATTTAAAAAAATATTGAGTAGAAAGAACTCTTTGCATTTTCTAGATGTAAGTCCCTTATCAGGTATATGATTTGCAAATATTTCTACCGTTATCTTGGATGTCATTTTATTTTCTTGATAGTGTTGTTTGTGACACAAAAGTTTTAAATATCTATGTAGTTCAAATTATGTTTTCCTCCATCATGTGCTTTTGCTGTCATATCTAAGGGACCACTGGCTAACCCAAAGTCACTAAGATTTACCCTTATTTTTCAAAAAAAGAGTTTTGTAATTTTAGCTTTTATCTTTGGGTCTATGATCTATTTTGAGTTAATTTTTTTTTTCATGTTTGGTTTCATGTCTTTCATTGGTTTTGCAAAATTCTTGTCCATTGTTTCTATAATTATTTATTCTGTTTCATTCTCTCTCTCCTCTTTTTCTAGGACCCTGGTTATATGTGTTTTGATCTCTTCACTATGTCCCACATGCCTTTTAAGCTCTGTTCTCTTTCTGTCCTTTTTTCTCTCTGTGCCTCAGTTTGGGTATTTTTTCTTGACCTGTCCTCAAATTCATTAATCCTCTGTTCTGCAGTGTCCAGTATGCTGTTAAACCCACCAAGTTTTTTTATTTCAGATAGTATACTTTAGATTTTCCTTTTTATGAATTCAGTTTATCGGTTAAAATTCTGCATCTTCAAGTCCATTCTGTACACTTTTTCTTTTATTTTATAACCTATTTATTTTATAATAGAATTTAAAGTCCTTATCTGGACTCTAGTAGCTGGCTTACTGTAGGCCTTCTATTATCTACTTTTTTCTCTTCATATTGGTCAAATTTCTCTATTTGTCTCACATCTCATAATTTTTTGGTCATATACCAGACTTTTATATTAAAAAAATAGGCAATAAAGATGATGATATTTGCCCCTACAGATGAAAATAGACAAATGGGGAGAGGATCAGGGATAGAACTGGGTTAGGATTGGGTTAGAGTTTTGCTAAGATTCACTCAACTTCTGGTTTCTCTGTTTCTTGGGTGTGATTCCTCTGGGATTTTGATAAGAGAGACTGCAAGGTTTCTATCTCCTCAGCCCAGCAGTTTTAGTTCTGCTTTTCAGAGGTTTTAAACTTAGATCTTTATCCTCCTACTCATACAACTTCAGAAATATTGCAGATGTCTTGAGGGGGAAGACTACTTGTGTATATGAAGCAGGCTCCCCTTTTTAGGCAGAGTTCATTTTGCATGCACTGGTAGAATGTGGGGAAATTTCACGCCTCCTACCCTTCAGTCCTTGGGCTTCTGCACTACCCCAGGACTCAGCAAATGTTCTGTGGGAAAGCTGGCTGGAAGTTTGAGGCTCCTCTTTAAGTCTCCAATCCATTACACAACTCACATGACCATTAAACATTTCACTGGCTTCTCTCTTCCTGTGTACACTGCCTACACCCAGACGAAGCTTCATCAGTCAATGCCCAGGATCATTAAATGTCACCAGATAAGAAAGCAGCTGTCCATTGGGAGCTCACTTAGTTCTGGCATCAGCAAATGATTCATCAGTTGCATTGTCCTTTAGGGCAGGGGTTCCCAAGCCACAGGAACAAGACCGCACAACAGGAGGTAGGTGGGTGAAACCGAAACCATTGCCACCGCCCCCTGCCCCCCACCAGCCCCTGTCAGTGTAAAAACTGTCTTCCACAAAACTGGTCCCTGGTGCCAAAAAGTTTGGGAATTGCTGCTCTAGAGGACAAGACAGAACATGTGAATATGCCAAACTAGAAGTCTAAATGTAAATATCACTGCAGTCTTTGCAGAGACCTAGACCAGAACCACATCACTTCAGAGTGGACCAGTGCTCTTGGAACGGAATAGGAAGAAGCTGGAAGCTTCTGGAAGAGCAAAACGTCATGGCAGTGAGAAACAGTAACAGTGTTGTACTGAACAGACTCCAGTTCTACTTCAGCTTGGCCTTGGAGAGAGAACCATTCCCTTTAGATGGAAGATGTCCTTGGGGTTCTTGGACAACATAAGATAGAGCTCAGGAGGGAAATATCAGATTGCTAAAATATCAGTGGCAATATGGCACCAGTTTCAAATGTTATATTGTACTTAATTTAATGGTCAAATTAGGAGAAAAGATGAATGTTGGGATATTACGTAAAAGTAGTGCTAAGATTATTGCTCTCATTTTATTTTTTCGTTTTATTCATTGAATAAACAGTAAGATTACTTTAGAGACTTAGTAAAGTTGCCTTTCACATTAAGAAAACTGATCTATCAAAAATCAAACTAAAAAACTGTAGGGGGAGAAAGGAAGGTGGGGAGGCATTCACAGGATTCAATTCAACTAACTGACTGCTGCTGCTGCTAAGTCACTTCAGTCGTGTCCGACTCTTTGCGACCCCATAGACGGCAGCCCACCGGGCTCCCATCTCTGGGATTCTCCAGGCAAGAACACTGGAGTGGGATGCCATTTCCTTCTCCAAGGCATGAAAGTGAAAAGTGAAAGTGAAGTCGCTTAGTCGTGTCTGACTCTTCGCGACCCCATGGACTGCAGCCTACCAGGCTCCACCGTCCGTGGGATTTTCCAGGCAAGAGTATTGGAGTGGGGTGCCATTGCCTTCTCCTAATTGAATGCTAGCATGTGTTATGTATTGTGCTCAGTACTGGGGAGAAACAGAAAAGGTGATATCCTTGCTATGGACTGAATGTTTGTGTATTACCCAAATTCCTATGTTGATGTCCTAATTCCCTATGTGATGGTATTTGAGGTGCGATCTTTGGGAGGTAATTAGGTTTAGCTGAGGTTATGATGGTGGAGCCCAAGTTGTGGGGTTCAGTTCAGTTCAGTCACTCAGTCATGTCTGACTCTGTGACCCCATGGACTGCAGCACGCCAGACCTCCCTGACTATCACCAGCTCCCGAAGCATGCTCAAACTCATGTCCATCGAGTCAGTGATGCCATCCAACCATCTCATCCTCTGTCATCCCCTTCTCCTCCTGCCTTCAATCTTTCCCAGAATCAGGGTCTTTTCCGATGAGTTGGTTCTTTGCATTAGGTGGCCAAAATATTGGAATTTCAGCTTCAGCATCAGTCCTTCCAATGAATATTCAGGACTGATTTCCTTTAGGATGGATTGGTTGGATCTCCTTGCAGTCCAAGGGACTCTCAAGAGTCTTCTCCAATACCACAGTCCAAAAGCATCAATTCTTCAGTGCTCTGGTTTCTTTATAGTCTAACTTTCATACTTGACTACTGGAAAAACCATAGCTTTGACTAGACAGACCTTTGTTGGCAAAGTAATGTTTCTGCTTTTTAATAGGCTGTCTAGGTTGGTCATAGCTTTTCTTTCAAGGAGCAAGCGACGTTTAATTTCATGGCTGCAGTCACCATCTGCAGTGATTTTGGAGCCCAAGAAAATAAATCTCTCGTTTCCATTGTTTCCCCATCTATTTGTCATGAAGTGATGGGACTGCATGCCATGATCTTCGATTTTTGAATGTTGAGGTTTAAGCCAACTTTTTCACTCTCTTCTTTCACTTTCATCAAGAGGCTCTTTAGTTCTTCGCTTCTGCGTAAGTGGAAACACTAGATCTCTTTCCCCCTCCCCCACACTGCCACCACGTGAAGGTATAAGAAAGAAGTCCTCTGAAACCTGGAAGAGGGTTCTCACCAGAACTTGACCAGGCTGACATCCAGCCTTTGAAGAGGGTTTGAGCAGCCCTTGAATACTAAGATACCCCTGTTCTTGTATCTTTGAAAGTTAAGCCTCACAATGAATTTAATTTAGGATTAATGAATTGAATTTAGGATTAATTCTAGCATTAGATTGTATTATTTTTAAGCATTCATAATATTTAAAAATATTTTTTAAACTCTACAGTAATAAAAGGACTTAAGTAGATTTACCTCTTGGATACTGTTCTAACCTCTGTCAAACACAACACTTTTTACTATGAAAGTTTTATTATTATCCTATTGAGCTTAATTCAACTGGTGGGATCCAAAATGAGAAAAAGGAGATCAAACTCTCAAAACTGCTGAAGCATCCTGAGTTATACAAGGATTTATTTGTTCCCTTCTACTTCCTCAGCAAGAGTAGGGAGTCAGGGAGGAGAAATGTGAGAAAGCTAAGAAGAAAATAAGCTTCACACAAAAGCAAGCAATAGTGGTGAGGGGATAAAAAGAATAGGAAGTGAGACACTGGTGGGAAAGAGAGAAGGTTTGTAGCTTAAATGTCTTTAATAATAGACATCAATTGGGAAAGGAACACCAATTGTAAATGGGCTAACGTCGATAAGCTTCACTTACCCTTAAGATTTTGAATGTCTGTCATGCTTATTACTTTCTACCTGGTTGTCTATTTTGTGGTATTATGCCTGTAAATATTATTTCATTATTAGAAGTATACTTTTTGTCTTGGCTCAAATTCTATCTCTTCTTCACCTCTCTTAAAAGGAAACTTTAGACTCCTCACTAGATTTGCCCCTTTCAAGCCCTGGGTTCAACTCCTCCTGTATTTTGGGGGATGGAATAATGAAATGTATGAAACAGAGGCTGTAATCAAAAATTCAGTTTTCAAATATGCTTTTAGTTTTCAATATCGGGGAGGATAAGAAGGTAGCTGTTTCACGGATGCTTGGGACGTTCCAGATAGATGCGCGATGTCTGTAACTGTTCACGTCCCTTAATCTATGCCAATATCCGTATGGCCCCGCGGAGAGCAGCAGTTTGCTGAGGCCCAGGTCTGGGGCTCCGGCTACCCTACTTCCGGCCCCGCCTCCTCTCCCGCGGTTGCTAGGAGACGTGATGTCACCGGAAGCGAGGCCTGGGATAGGCTGAGGCGAGGGGAAGCCTCTCCCACCCTCGCCGCGCTACCTAAACGCCCGGCGCTGGCTTGCCAGCTGTTTGTAGGCCTGGGTAAAGGGTGAGGGTCCGCGGAGGGTAGGGCCGCCCGCGGCTCCGTCCGCGCTCTCACTGGACGAAGCGTCCGCCGTCTTCTGCCGCCCCTGCCTTCTGTCCAGGACTGGGCGCTGGGCGGGAGACCCCGGGGCGGCTGCCCGTGCTTCTGACTGACAAGCAGTGTTCCCACAGTCCGCTCTGCCCGCCACGTCCCCGGGTCTCGGCCGACGGCTCTACGCGGCGGCTGACCTCTCCGAGCCCGGCGCGATGACAGCGCCCTGCTCCCAGCTGGCCCGGCTTCCTCCGCGCCGCCGGCCGGGACTCGTGCCGCTGCTGTTGCTGCTGCTGCTGGCGGCCGCGGGGACGGCGCACGGCTGGGAGAGCGGAGACCTGGAGTTATTTGACTTGGTGGAGGAGGTGCAGCTCAACTTCTACCAGTTCCTCGGGGTGCAGCAGGTAAGTGGGGCCGCCCGCTCGCTCGAAGGCTGCATCTCCCGGGCAGAAACGTGCAGGTCGGGGCGGAAAGGAGGAGGTGGGGCGGGCTCTGACCAGGTTTTCTCGGAGGGAGCCGGGCTCGCGGGGCAAGACTTGGTCGTCCGTCGTCCTGGGCTCGGCTGCCGTCCTCTGTCCGATTGACCACAGTCTTCTCCTAACCTGCCTCAGAGGGAATGGCCTGCCTTCCCCAGTCCCTCACCGCCCGGTTCCCCTTCTCAAGTTCCGGTCTCCGTGACAGGCTGGACGGTGCTACCAGCCTGGGGTGAGGATCCCTTCTCTTTCCTCTGCCATTCTGGGGGAGATCCTTGCACCCTGCTGTGCTACAGGAAAGAGGAGTGGTGGGTTTAGATCTTTTACTCTTAAACCCTTTCTCTTCCTGCCTCTCTGATTGTGGAATGGTAGTCGTGTCTCCCTCTAAATTTTGACCTTCCCAATTAGCCTTATCCTTTTAAGAGCCTCCTTTCCTGTCTTTCCGGAAAGGTAGGAATGCCTTTTAGTTGGCGTGTAGGTTGCAGAAGTTTTTCTCTCACTGTACTTTGTAATGTGTGTAGCCTGTTGGATTAGGCATTCGTAGCCCCGTTTAGAAATCTGCAGGAACTTGAAGCCTCTGCCGTGGTGTTCGGGAAGTCGGAGAGGGAGCCATCAAGTGCTGGGGCAGTAGAGGCACTTAGGGTGCTCCAGGAAGAGGAGCTCAGCCAGTAGCGCAGGATCGTTTTCTTTTCGTTTCCTTCCTTCTTCAGCTCGACTTTAACTTGTCCTTTTTTTTTCTGATTGCTTTCACTCTGGGAGTGCTGAATGACTCCTACTGAGAAGATGCCATTTCATTGGTTTAACGATTATGCGGTGAAAGAATTTGAGACTTTCTGATTGAGCCCTTCGTAAAAATGCTTTGAATAGTTAGGGGGCAAAAAGGTTTTAATGTTTACCCACAACTGTTATTCAGGGCACACTTGCCATGACCAGAGGTGAAATGTACATTTCGCCCCAACAGGTTATCATAAATGTGTGTGAACTGTTCAGCTTAACACCAAATGGAAATTTACTTTTCAATTAATTATAAATGAATATAAAAATGCTGTTGCTGCGGCACCATGACTTTAACGAGTTTCAATTTTGTAAGAGTTATGAAGTAGTTTAAACATTGCACACTTAAAATTCTTACATGCAAACAATTTCGTGTTGTCTGTATTCATTACTTTAATCTGGTGCCACTTACTGCTAGTTAGAGACAAAGTGTACCTTATTTTAAAGTAAATAGTGATGCAATATGTGTAAGATTTATTAGTGAAATATAACTGAAGACTCTTAAGAACGCCTTTAATACTGAGAATATTTTTTATTAGAATTTACCAAAATTGATTAAATTCTGTAGCTAGAGTCTTAGGCTTAACCTATCCAAAGATTTTGAAAGATATTTTCTAGTTACTCAAGGAAACCTTTTAAGAGCCCCTTTAAGAGGATATAGAAACTTAGTAGCAGTGGTTTGAATTTTAGACTATGTGATCTAGCTTGCATGTGAAGTCTCTCATAGAATTTTCACTTATAAATTCATGCAGTTAAATTTGCAGTTAATTAGGTAATGTGGACAACCAGAGCATTTAGCTATATGGGCAAAGATGGGAAAATAAACATAGATAATTGAGAAGATTCCATGTGGAGGTAGAAGTTGAGTAGAAGGATCCAGAAAATTGTTTTCATCTGTTTCTCTACCCAATTGTTTTGAAATTGAAAAGAATGCAGAAGAAACTTTATTTTAAGCAAAGAACCTGATTGGAACAGGTTCTTTACATTAACTCCTAATTTTCTTGGAAGACTTTCGGGAGACCAAATATTTGGTAGAGACAAATGCAGCCTGTCTTAAGTCTATAATGTGTAATTTTTAGGCCAGAGACAGCCAATCTCTTTTGACTAGCCAGACATGAGGAACCAGAGCTAAGTAGGTAGGTTACTCAGAAGTGGTGACCAGGCTCTATCCATTTAATCAGTTTGGTCGTCATTCATTCAACAGAGATTTAGTTCATGTCTACTAAATTTTAAGCACTGGGAATTGGCCAGTATATAAAATAAAACCCCTGAACTCAAACAAAACTCACATTTTGGTAGGGGGAAACAGATAGTAAACAACCAAACAAGTAAATATAAATGTAGATGCTCAGAAAAGGCCTCAGAAGGAAGTAAGGGAATGAGCCATGTGGATAAATGCATTCAAGGAAGGCAACCAGTTAAATGCAGAGCTCTTGGAGCCTGCTTAGTATTTGAGGAATGACATGTCAGCCAGTGTGGCTGGAGCAGGGTATATGGTGAGGACAGCAGTAGGTGAGATTAGAGTCATGGCTGGTCAGGGGACAATCTCCTAGGGGTTCGAACGTCATTATAAGGACTTTGGCTATTATAAGTAACTTGGGGATGGAGTGGGGGTTTGAACAGAAGAGGTACATGATTTGACTTAAATTTCAAGGTGATCACTTCATTGAGTTGGAGATTATATGTATGTTGTTAATTATTGGATAATTGTGTAAAATATAGACTGTACCTGTGTGGTGCAAAGTGGTCAGATTCTGGATATAATTTGAACATAGAGTTGACAGGATTTTGCTGACTGTTTGCATGTAAGATGTGGGGGGGTGTTGATAAGTTGAAGATAATTGGAAAGCTTTATCTAAACCTCAGAAAGTGAATAAATATTTTGTCTAATTGCACTTGTCGCTTATGGAGATGGAGAATCCGAGAATAGAAGTAGGTATGGTTTGGGGGGAAAAAAAATCAGTAATTGAGTTTGGTCATGCTAAATTTGAGGCGTCTAATAAACTTTCAGGTTGAGGTGGTGTGTAGGCAGTTGGGTATCCAAGTCTGGAGTTGTAAGAAGGATTTGGCCTGTAGTTATTAAATTAGGGAGTCCCCGGCACTTCGTAGGTAAGTTAAAGTCACAAAACCAGGTAAGTTCACCAGGGGTGTGTGTGCTAAGTTGCTTCAGTTTGTGTCCGACACTGTGCGACCCAGTGGGCTGTAGCCTGCCAGGTTCCTCTGTCCATGGGATTCTCCAGGCAAGAAGACTGGTGCAGGTTGCCATTTCCTTCTCCAGGGGATCTTCCTGACCCAGGGATCATCTCCTGCATTGGCAGGCAGGTTCTTTGCCACTAGTGTCACCAGGGGAGTGAAGGTAAAAAAAGAGAAAAGAACGGTCTGGGAGCTGGACCACGAGGGAAATCAGCAAAGGAAATGGAGACGAAACAGCCAGTGAAGTTGGAGGCAAACCAAGAAAAGATGATCTTTTTCAGTTGGAGAAAGTATTTTAAAGAGAAGAAAGCAATCAGCTGGGTTAAATGCTGATGGTAGTTCAAATAAGATGACCTCTAGATGTTGAATTGAACAGCGTGGAGGTCATTAGCTACCTCTGCTAAAGCTGTTTCAGTGGTGTGATGAGATCAGTAGATTAGTTGATTGAGGTAAGGAGAGAAGGAACAGGGCAGAGTTGGAGACAATTGATAGAAAAATCTTTTTTCGATCTCCATACCCTGAACTAAACGCCAGGGATGATTAGAGGCTGAATGTGGTGTCCATTTTATCCTCTTTTCGACCAGGTCTGAAGTAACTTGCTCAATCACTCCCTAAAATCTATAATTGGAATAATCAGTGCCTTTTAAGAACTTTAACCAAACCATTTACTCACTTATGACCTTGTGAAGTTAGTTGCTTCATTTTTAGGACAAATGGTATTTTCTTTATTTACTTCATAGCAGACACTTAAATATTTACTGAAAGAAAAATATAAACATGGTAACTAAAACTAAACAGTAATTCACTGAATAAGTAATTGCTTGACAGTTTTTATGTAATAGGTTATATTTATTAATATATGACCTTTTATTGCTCTCATAAAGCGAAGGAATTCCTTTCGATGTATTCCTAGGTTTCAACTTGGTTCTAAAAGATTTCACAGGGATTTCACAAGTTTTTAGTGGAGGGATGTTTGCAGGTGACATGCCAGAGGCTCACTGTATTTTAGAATGACTTTAATTGTCCACAGGGCTTTTGTGTTTGGATATTGCGTCTTTTTGGAGTATAGAGAGTAGAAGATTAGAGGAATGTAGAGGGGAAAAGTGTTTATATCTTTCATTAGTAACTAAAATTCTAGATCCCCAAACAATATTTATATCTCCTCTAACAGCTCCTGCTCCTTCTTGCGGGGTCAATGGCAATTCTGCATTTTTTTTTTCATTGTCTTTGGGACCATGACTTTCTTTATACTTTGTATAGGGTTCTAGCCAACAATTAGTACTCCATAGTCATTAAAAAAATCTTTGAATTGAAATTTTAACAGGCTAAGGTATCTTAAATTTTGCAGTGTTTACTTTCTGATGAAATCAGAGTACTTGGTCCCAATCATTACAGATCTCTATTCATAGAACTAGAAAATGTGTCTCTTTCTCTTATAAATTTTTAAGTAACTGCATCCTTACATTCAGATGAACACTGAAATCTGATTAAAAGAGGAAAAACTATTAAGTGACATATGTTTACAGAATGTTGGACGTTAGGTTTTTAATCAGAATCTTTTAAGCTCTTCCAGTTTGTATTTCAGATACACATATGTGTGTGCACAAAGTAGCAGCTTGTATTAGGGAGGGACAGTTACATTGCACTTATCCTATATATATCTCCAAGGGGAGCATCTTCCTTAAAGAAACACTGTTGATCTCTTGACCCATCTCTTACATCTTTCCATGGATGAGTGAGTTACCTTGTTGGAGGGTAATGGCCTTTCCTTTGATTGGGGTGTGTCAGTCACTCAGTTGTGTCTGGCTCTTTGTGACCCCAGTGTACTGTACCCACCAGGCTGCTCTGTCCGTGGAATTCTCCAGGCAAGAATACTGGAGTGGCTAGCCATTCTCTTCTCCAGGGGATCTTCCTGACCCAGAGACTGAACCCGGGTCTCCTGCATTGCAGGCAGATTCTTTATGGTCTGAACTACGAGGGAAGCCCTTTGATTAGGGAGAGCTAACTAATTACAAAGCAGTTAAGTAATGCGGCTCATTCTCTTCTCTGCCCTAGACCAGTAAGAAAGTTATTATCTGGGCCAGACTTTCTCTTGAGTGTACTGTCTCAACGCCTAGGATGGAGATGGAAGGGCAAAAATTGCTAGCAAGCCTCTTTGGCTCTCATACACAATCTCAATTCACCAAAAGCTTTTCATCAATAAAGGTGCTGTTTGATCTCTATTTGCCTGACCTGTGTGTTCAGTTTTTTGGGTGGGGAAAAAGTGCAGAGTCATTAAAAGGGACTTCTCAAACCCCGGCACAGAGCTTTTTAGAAATAAAGAGGAAGATTTCTTTCATAAATGAGTGGTGAACCCATACTATATCAGTTCTCTCCAGTGATTCTTGTGTTAGATTCCACTGAGCTTGTGGTGTTAGTTGAATATAGTTCAGTCTGTCTCTAGTGAGTCTGTTCTCTTAGAAATCTGTCATGTAATAATCACTCCCTGATTTTCATTGTAGAGTCCAAAATTATAAATTTGGAGAAAGAGATAATACAAAATCTGGAATGGTAGATAAACTTCTAGTCATTTATATTTCTGATGTAAAGCATATCATGTATAGAGTTAGAGCTGAATAAATATTTGTTTAGTTGTATACATATTTGCCTCAGATTGGACTATTGTGAAATTGGTTTCTCTTATGTACACACTGTTCAGTGGAGATTGCCTGGACATACTTTACGGGGAAAAGCAAGTCTGTTGGGGGACTCTTGCCACATAGTCTAGAGCTGATTGAACAGAAATCCTCTTTTAGTTGTTTCTTTTTTCTTTTTATGCTGTTCTTTTCTTTAAAAAAAAGATTTATTATTTTTTCAATTATTTTTGACTGCACTGGGTCTTTGCTGCTGCTCATGGGCTTTCTCTAGTTGCCTTAAGTGGGGACTACTCTTCGTTGTGCACAGGCTTCTCGTTGCGGAGCATGGGCTCTAGGCACATGGGCTTCAGTAACTGTGGCTCATGGATTCTGGAGCACGGGCTCAGTAGTTGTGTTGCATGGGCTTAATTGCTCTGAGGCATGTGGGATCTTTTCATTCCAGTCCCAAAAAAGAGCAATGCCAAAGAATATTTAAACTACTGCGCAGTTGCACTCACTTCACATGCTAGCAAAGTAATGCTCAAAATCCTTCAAGTCAGGCTTCAACAGTATGTGAACCAAGAAATTCCAGATATACAAGCTGGATTTAGAAAAGGCAGAGGAACCAGAGATCAAATTGTCAACATCTATTGGATCACAGAAAAAAGCTAGAGAATTCCAGAAAAACATCTGCTTCATTGATTAAAGCCTAAAGCCTTTGACTATGTGAATCACAACAAACTGGAAAATTCTTAAAGAGATGGGAATACCAGACCATCTTACCTGCCTCCTGAGAAACCTGTATGCAGGTCAAGAAGCAACAGTTAGAACCATATATGGAACAATGGACTGGTTCCAAACTGGGAAAGGAGCATATCAAGGCTGTGTATTGTTACCCTGCTTATTTAACTTATATGCAGAGTACATGTTACGAAATGCTGGACTGGACGATGCACAAGCTGGAATCAAGATTGCTGGGAGAAATATCAATAACCTCAGATATGCAGATGACACCACCCTTGTGGCAGAAAGTGAAGAACTAAAGAGCCTCTTGGTGAAGATGAAAGAGAAGAGTGAAGAAGCTGGCTTAAACTCAACATTGAAAAAAACGAAGATCATGGCATCTAGTCCCATCACTTCAGGGCAAATAGATGGGGAAACAGTGCAAACAGTGACAGACTTTATTTTCTTGGACTCCAAAATCACTGTGGACGATGACTGCAGCCATGAAATTAAAAGATGCGTGCTCCTTAGAAGAAAAGCAATGGCAAACCTAGACAATGTATTAAACAGCAGAGACATTACTTTGTCGACAAAGGTTCATATAGTCAAAGCTGTGGTTTTTCCAGTGGTCATGTATGGATGTGAGAGTTGGACTGTAAAGAAATCTGAGCGCCGAAGAATTTATGCTTTTGAACTGTGGTGTTGGACAGCAAGGAGATCGAACCAGTCAATGTTAAAGGAAATCAGCCCTCAGTATTCAGTGGATGCTAAAGCTGAAAAGTGAAAGTTGCTCAGATGTGTTGCACTCTTTGGGACCCCATACATACAGTCCATGGAATTCTCCAGCTGAAGCTCCAGTATTTTGGCCACCTGATTTGAAGCGCTGACTCACTGGAAAAGACCCTGATGCTGGGAAAGATTGAAGACAGGAAGAGAAGGTGCAACAGAGGATGAGATGGTTGGATGGCATTACCAACTCAATGGACTTAGTTTGAGCAAACTCTGGGAGATGGTGAAGGACAGGGAAGCTTGGCGTGGTGCAGTTCAGGGGGTTGCAAAGAGTTGGACATGACTGAGGGACTGAACAACCACCTCATATCGGATCTTCCCAGACCAGGGATTGAACTGTGTCCCCTACGCTGGCAGGAGGATTATTAAGCACTAGACCACCAAGGAAGTTCTTTCCCCTCACCTTTACACTAATTATGAGAACAATCCTAGAATAGTTTGTCTTTTATTTAGCCACATCACTCAGCATGTGGGATCTTAGTTCCCTGAGCAGGAGTGGAACCCCAGTCTCCTGCCCTAGGAAGCTCAAAATCTTAACCACTGGACTACCAGGGAAGTCCCAGTTTGTCTTTTATTATTCATAGACACACCCTAAGCTGAACGGGGAAATGGGAATTGTCCTTTATTGCAGTTATTCATAAAGATAGATTCTAAAATCTTTTCATAAAAGTCACCAACTTACCCAGTGATTGGTGTGATGTGAATTGTAACATCGTATGTTTTATTAATTGTTGGGAATGATACACAGGGGGCTTCCCTGGGGGCTTCCCTGGGGGCTTCCCAGGGGGCTTCCCTGGTGGCTCAGAGGATAAAGCATCTGCCTGCAGTGCAGGAGACCCGGGTTTGATCCCTGGGTTGGGAGGATCCCCTGAAGAAGGAAATGGCAACCCACTCCAGTATTCTTGCCTGGAGAATCTCATGGACAGAGGAGCCTGGCGGGTACAGTCCATGGGGTCGTAAAGAGTTGGACACGACTGAGTGACTTCACTTCTTTGTTTTTACTTTATTGCTATTATTCATAGAGATAGATTCTAAAATCTTTTCATAAAAGTCACCACCTTACCCAGTGATTGGTGTGATGTGAATTGCAACATCATATGTTTTATTCATTGTTGGGAATGATACACAGGATGGGACAGAGGTGAGGGTAGATACTTTACTTGACTGCCGAGAGAACTTCTGTGGCAGTTGTAAGTAACATCAGGTGATAAATGCCTACTGCCTGTATTAAGCCCAGTCTCAGCTCTATGTTTTCTATCAATGAACTACATACTCTGCAGACTGCTACTATATGGTCTTGGGAATCTTTTTCTAAGTCAGGCCTTACTGGGTCTATTTGAACAACAATGACATTAATTAATTTCACCCAGAATTAAAAACAACTCCAAAGCTTTTCTTGTATAGAGGTGTGCAAAGATGGAAGTAAAGGAGTTGAAGTGGAAAGAGACTTCTGATTGGGTGAAGTAAGACCCCATACCCTTTTATAATAGATCCATAGTCCTTTCTTTATTTTCATCAAAACACCTCCTTGTGAAAGATGGGTCCTGCACTAAATGGATGTAAAATATGATTATGTTTTAAGTAACATCACAGTATGCCATTTTAAGAGCTAATTTTTTTTTAACTTATATTTACTGAAATTTTTGTGTAATCGTGTCTCTAGGATTTAATTAGAAATTTAAAATTTGTGTCTCATTCTCCTTAATACTACAGTAAATAAGATTAGGACTCATTCACTTAACATTTCTGATTACCAGCATCTAGCAACTGGAATCTTGTATGTAATCAGACATGTTGCAAAAGCAAGGGCATGCCGCAGTCAACATTTCTGTTTAGAGAGAATATATGCATAAAACAACGTGCTTCATTATCAGGCAGACTCCTATTTTAGGGCCAGTGAGGCAGTGGGCATAAAGTTATGTGCACTACACAGTCAGCTAATAGAATTTCAGTTAAATATTAAGAGTCTAAGATCAAGAATTAAATAAAGGACATGTCATGGTATAAGCAGCAGCATTAAAATGGAAAAGAACTAGTACTAAATAATGCTGCTGAGGGCAAACACTAGAATTCTAAAAGGGTGTCATTTTTAAATTTTAGTTAAAAAATTCTGGATTACATGCAACTCCTGGTTATAGAAAGCACAAGAATTTTCTACCTGAGACCCCACTGTGACGTGTAGTGAGCAGTTGTCAAAAGGAGTTAAAACCAGAAAAATTTTTTGTTGTCATTTATTGGGACCATCTAAACAGACCATAGAAAAATCCTAGGGTTTATATATACATGCCTGTTAAGGAGGGTAGATACTTTATATTTCTAGCCAATACTTAAGGACTTCATACCATTAAAATGGATCAGGTTAAGAACACTATCCCTTGACCAATTACAAAGAAGCCTCTGACTTTTGGGGAATGAAAAAAAAAAATTAAAGCTTATTAGCAGTTATTTTTAGCTCCCAACTTTTAGTTAACAGATACAAGATTAGTCTTTAGGTTCTCTGACTTGAAGTAGTGTTTTGTGTTAATACTGGTGATTAAATTTGATTTAAGGAAGTGACTATATGTGTGTATAATGTAGGGTGACTGGAAATTGTTGCTTATACTTAAGTATGTCATAATGTTCAGATGATTGTCATGCTGTGCAGTTCTACAGTAGTTCCACAGAGTTGGTGTGACTTTTTGTAGTTTTTGTGGAAAGCTTCCCAGGCTTTCAACAGTGCTGCCGCTTCCCAAAACATTTTTTAAACTTATTTTGAATTGCTTTCAAAGCCTGTAACTTATTTGGCAGTGTCTTCATTAACAGTGCATCTTTAAGATGAATTTGATTTTTGACTATGGCTAATAGTCATTTGGAGCCAAACTTGGTGACTAAGTTGGGTTAACAAGCTGGGGTAAGTACCCTTTGGATTGATAAAGAGATCTGAAAATAAATTTCCAGTAAGGCTCATAAACTGTTTTGAGGACTGTTGTCAAAGAATTCCAGGGAAGTTTGGAGGGATATCAACGTGAAGTATTGGGTTGACTAAAAAGTTCTCTTGGGTTTTTCTGTGTGATCTTAAAACCCAAACGAACTTTTTGCCCAACCCAATAAGTATGTAGCATTACAAAGTAGCAGAATGTATTCCAGTAAATGGCTTTTGGAGTACTTATTACTTGGTGGGTAGCGAATTTTTAAAAGAATTCTTACCTATTGGAGAAAAATACATAAATAAAAATTTAATTTTAGAGGTGGGAAAATATTGAGCTTAAATTATTCTAATTATCTGCCTGCTTTTAATATTTAAAATAAGGGTCATAAAAGTACTCATTATATTTATCTAATAATGCTAGTGAAAGCCGGAGTGGCAGAGGAACCAGTATAAATGTTAGGGATAGAGACAGTAAGTGAGGATATCATTGAAGGAGAAAGTAAGACATATACAGAGAGAGGGAAATGTACATGGGGAAAAAAAACAACACATCAGTACAAATACTCTGATGGAGTAATATCTCCATCTTGTGGCCTTTTTCATATATCGTTGTTAAAAATGTTGAGGGGTTGTATTTTTACAACTGTAGGCATAAGTAAGAATAAAATATAAGTCAGATGAAAACAAAGTATGGGTCAGAGATATTTTGCAGTGTTTTGCGAGGCCCTTTGAGCCCAGGCCTTCTGGTGACATGCAGTAAGCCGGTGTCTTGGGACATTGATGCCCTCCCTGGAGCACCCTTAAGTTAACTGAGTGTCTTTCAAATGTAATTTTCTTTGAAATGCCATGGTATGGAAAAGGTTGGAAGAGCACTGTGAAGGCAGGTGGTTACAGTGTTTTTCTTCTATGGAACATTTATAAGCCTGTATATATATGGTATACATATAAATGTAAAATTGTCCTATGTAATTACTCTCATCAAGATCTTTGCTCTACTAAAGATCATTGTTTAGCTCTTTAGGACCAAAAGCGTTACTTAACATATTAGTGAGAGAATCCAGATTTAAAAGACATCATTGGTTACTTACTCTGGATGGTGGAATGACCATTAAGCATACCCAGTTTGTAGTAACTCAGAGGAATAGTTTAATGATTTGTAACAATCTTCTTTGTGAAGAGGATACACGTGTCTTTGGGATGTATAAATACACAGATTCTGAGTAGACTGAAGTAATATTTTGTGACACTAGGAGATAAGAAAGTATTTTACTTACAAATCCTGACTGACATATATTTCAGGTTTTAGACAGATGACATTCATTTTAAAGTCATTGATCTTAGAGCACTCTTCAATAGATACATAATACACAAGCCACATATATAACAAAATTTTCTAAAAGCCACATTTAAAAAGTAAAAAAGAAACAGGTAAAATTAATCTTAATATATTTTATTTGATCTCATGTATCAAAAATATGTGAACATGTGTTCACATATTTTTTAAATTGTTGAGACAATTTACACTTTGGCTTTTTTACTAAGACATCAAAATTTGGTATATATTTTCACTTTATACTTCTTAGCACACTTCAATTTGGATATTTAATTTTGATTGAAAATACTTAATCTGTATTGAGATTTCATAGAATGTGCAGCTGACAAGTAGATTCATGTACTCAGGCTCTTCCAAACATACTTTAAAAAGCTTTACAGTAACTGAAGCAAATGACATTTAAAAAATTTAAATATAAGTGACTCAAAAAATTTGATTTCTGATTTACACTAACACATTTCAAGTGTTCAAATATGGCTAATGACTACCACATTGGCTATCATAGCCTTAGAGAATAAACGTTTCTGTGTTGTATATATCTACATATTTTTGGATAAAACCACTGATTGCTGTTTCCATTTTGTCAGGGACATCATTTGTAAGTTTTGTTTTTGTATTTTAACTCATGGTAGTTGTTGTTTTGCTTTGTTTTTAGATTGTTCCAGTTGTGCTAGATATCACCTTCCTACTCTGTCCGATTTACCCATTCTTCTCTTTGGCCTGTAAAGGCTATTAGTATAGTCTGTGCTGCTCTTCTCGGGACAGTGGGTTCAGAAGGTCCATGCATAGAGGCCTGTTTGCTGAGGGTGTTTTCAGTAATCAGCTTCATCCAAATTGGTCATTTACTTTTGCTGACTTGCCTGTTATATTTTTTAATTTTTTAAAGTATTATTAAGTTAATATGTTAGGTCTTTAATGACACTCTGACCAGGAAATCACCAGTGTTCCTACTTTGTAATTTTAACTTTGAGGTTGCCTGGTCTCCCTAGTTACTCTAAAACTCACCCATCAAATACATTATTAGCTATGAAATATTCAGTACATTCTCTACTGTCATCTATTTTGATTATTATAATATCTTTCATTAAATAATTTAAAAAGGGATTTCCAGATGCAGTTCTATTTGTGCCATTCTTTTTGTTCTTTATACTATCAATTAGGGATTCCAAAATCATTCATGTCCACTGGCCAGCCTCCTTTGCCACTGCCACATAGCTCCTAAACATACTGCTTTATTTTGGACTGATTAACTAATTGCTGATCTTTTCCCCTTTTCCTTGGTGATTTCATAAACAAGGAAAGGAAGTAGATCATTATATTAGTGGTTCTTATACGTGGCTATTATTGTTTTAAATAGTCCTAGCATAGCAAAGATGGAGAAGGCAATGGCACCCCACTCCAGTACTCTTGCCTGGGAAATCCCGTGGACGGAGGAGCCTGGCAGGTTACAGTTCATGGGGCCGCTAAGAGTCGGACACGACTGAGCGACTTCACTTTCACTTTTCACTTTCATGCTTTGGAGAAGGAAATGGCAACCCACTCCAGTGTTCTTGCCTGGAGAATCCCAGGGACAGAGGAGCCTGGTGGGCTTCCATCTCTGGGGTCGAACAGAGTTGGACACGACTGACGCGACTTAGCAGCAGCAGCAGCAGCACAGGAGAGAAATTGCATTGGAGTCAGAGATACTAAAAACTCTATTCTAAGGGGAAAAACAAAAATTAAAAAACCTATATAAAATCCTGAAGTTAAAAGAGACCTCAGTAATGTCTAACCTATTTACTCATGTAGCACTCTCTCTATAGCTCTCCCAGAAGATGATCATCCATTCTATTTATGGCTAACAATGGTGGGAGGGATTATGAAACAACCTGTTAAGTTTTTGATGAAAGTACTCAACAGAAATTTTATTCTTATGTAAAGCCTAAAATCATAATTCTTACACCCACCTTCAACTTTATTTACTGTCCTCTTGTGGAGTACCCTTGAATACATATATATAGTTCCTCTAAGTTATTTTCTTTAATGCCTTAAAATAAAATGCACAAGAGAAATAATTACCTTTGATTCTCTCCACAACAGTAGTTATTTTTTAAAAAATGAACAAACCACAGTTCTTTGTATAGCATTTATACCTCAATAAAGTTGGTTTTTTGTTTTGATTTTTAAATACAGGCAAGCTGAGAAGCCTACTTGATTTCGTAGTCTTTAGGTGTGTATTAAATCTACCCTGGAGAAGACCTGAGCCACTGTTGTTCCAGTTGTCTTGGAACTACACCAAGTGTGATTTGAGGTTACTATAAATAATTCTCTGGACTCATCAAAGTTAGCAACAGGAAATTTCTGAACGTTGTAAACATAAGATGCTTTCGGGGATGCCCACTCAGATAATGCACCCAGAAGTCCCAAAGTGAGACCCGTGCGTACAGTTGTGCAGGTTGTGTGTCTGCGTCAAACCTATCAAGATATAAAGATGTTTTAGACTGAGATTTTTATGAAGAATGGCACATAGGTAATTAAACTGAAAAGAAAATAATTCCCCTTTCATAATTAAAATGTTATATTTAGGTAGAATTTTAGTTTTCAGGTCTATCCTGAGTGGGTGTTTATCTCTCCTTTCTATTCACCTATCCTCCCTAGAGGCTCTGTAGTGGCTTTTACTTCTTTCTCTGAGATACCTAGACAAGCCTCAGGTCTTACAGGCAGCTTAGGGCTCCCTCCTGAGGCCATTGCAGATCCAGATACCAAGCCTGCAGATTGCTTGGCCTGGTTTCAGCTGTTGTGCAGAAACTAGGCTCTCTTAATATCTCAGATACGTAATATTTTATGAGCTGTAGCTTCAGGCGGTGGCTTTCTCAACTTTTTACACCTTTTTCCATGAGTGGTGGAGTCGCACTGCACCCTTTGGTTTCCAGCATCATCCTGGCTCTGACCCCAGGCCTTTTGTAGAAGTACTTTCAGTCCTCATTGCTCTACGGAACAGACTTTTCATTTCTTCTGCCTGCTTCACAGTTGTGGAGTCCAAGCTGTTAGCTTAAGCTCTGTTTGTGGCTACAGGTTTCCATTAGTTTTTGTCTACAGAGATACTTGTCTAGTTTTGATCATGGCTGTATGGTTAAGATTTTCTCATTTCATCTAGATACATATTTGGAGTAGGGTTTAGGAGGAGGTCCCTCAAGTATTTGCAGTGCTACCTTGACTCCTGAATATTTTTAAAGCTGTACTTCTTTTAAAATTATTACTATTTTTAATGCCATTTTCCTTTTATCTAAGAGCCTTTTACTACTTGTCATCCAGAAATATAGTCAGGCCTATTATTCACAGCAGTATAAGAGCTGTTAGGCATTAAAAGGAACAGTAAATCATTCAGTTGTGTCCCTCTTTGTTCACTATTCCTAGGCTTGATCCAAGTCTGGGTGCTAAAACAGGCAAGTAACATTTCTAAAATAATCAGATACGACAGGTTTTGAATATGGTAATAAGTAGGTCTGTTTTTTCAGAGTGATGTATATGGCTCTGTTACTGGAAATGTTTGGAGGACAGTCCTGAACTCTATTTTGAATCTAGTTAGATTCAACTGTGCCAGGTGGGGAAATAGTTTTTGAAACTCAGGTACATGACAGAAAAACCACTTCTGGAGGAAATGAATGGTTCTGAAGATGTATACAGGTAATTTTATTTTTGATGATTTAAATATATTCCAATCACATACCTCTTAAAAAGACTGTCTTTTTCTGGATGTGGATACTATTATCTTCTCTTGTGGTCTTCAAAATGCACAAAACAAAAAGTAGAATAGTGAGAGTTAATCTCACTGAAAACATTTTTGTAACCAACTTGGTGGACAGTACTAAAATCAGAGTTTCAATGGATGTTAGCTTCATGCAACATATTTCAAATACACTGTACTTACCTGTATGAGGACTTGTTCTTTAAATAGGTTTTACTACTTTTTTAAATGTGAAAGAAAAGAAAAGGGAAATTGTAAAAATCCAAAGAAAACCACATTTTGATGTTTTTAACTATATCATTTCATATTTTTTCTCATGTATTATATATTTTTTTACCTCAGTAACTTTGCTCGTACTACTGACTGCCTAAAATTTCTTCCACCTCCAAAAGTACTCTATATGAGTACTTTTATATGAGTAGAGCATGCTTAGCTGCTTTTTAAAAAACTGTGGTAAAATATGCATAACCTAAAATTTACCATTTTAATCCTTTTTTAAGGATTGGCATTAAGAATATTCACAATGTTACACAACCATCCTCACTATTGATTCCTAGAACTTTTTCATCATCTCAAGTAGAAACTGTATCTATTTTCTAAAAATGACTTACCCATTCCCTTTTCTCTCAGGCCCTAGTAACCTCTAATCTATTTTCTGTCTCTAAGAACTTTCCTTTTCCAAATATCTCATATAAGTGGAGTCATACAATATTTATTCTTCTGTGTCTGGCTTGTTTCATTTAGTCTTCAAGGTTAATCCATGTTGTAGAATGTCCCCGAATAATATTTCTTTTTATGACTGAATACTATTCCATTAAATGTATACATCACATTTTGTGGAATATATACATTGATTTGTTGATAAACTTGCTTCCACCTTTGGCTATTGTAAATATAGTTGACCCTTGAACAACGTGGATCTGAACTACCAAAGTTCATTTATGGATGCTTTTCATTAGTAAATAGTATAATATTACATGATCAAACAGTTGAATCTGCCAATGTGGGGGCTAAGTATAAGTTGTATATAGATTTTCATCTGCTCAGAGCATCCATTCCCCTAAACACACACCTCCCCCAACCCCACCAAACATTGTTCAAGGGTCAACTGTAATGCCACCTTCAACACTGGTGAATAAGTATTTGTCTGAGCCCTTGCTTTTAATTCTTTGGGGATATACTAGAAGTAGAATTAAAGGATCATATGGTATTCTATATTTGACAAATGAGGAGTTGCCAAACTCTTCCACTATGGCTGCATCATTTTACATGCCCACAAGCAATGAAGAAAGGTTCTAATTTTCTCCAGAGTGTCACCAGCATTTATTTATTTATCTATTGATAATAGTCTTCATAATGAATAAGAAGTGGTATCCTTTTCTCTAAATGATTGATGATGTTGAATATCTTTTCATGTGCTTGTTGACTGCATGTATATGTTCCTTGGAGAAAAGTCTATTCAAATAATTTGCCCATTTTGGGGGGACTGTATTTTTGTTGAGTTATGGGAGGTTTTGACATATCTTGGATATTAATCCTTTGTCAGATACATGGTTTGTGAACAGGGATTATTTTTAATCTCTTGATAGTAAACTTAGATGCACAAAACTTTTAAATTTTGATGAAGTCCAAATTTATTTTTTTTTTCTTTTGTTCCCTGTGTTTTTGGTGTCGTGTCCAAGAAGTAATTGCCAAATCCCACTTCAAAAAGTTTTGCAATTTTAGCTCTTACCTTTAAACCTTTGATCCCATTTTGAGTTAATTTTTGTGTATGATGTAATATAAGGGTCCAGCTTCGTTCTTTTGCATCCATTTTTCTGCTTCCTGCTTAACTATATATATTATCTTATTTAATCTTTAAAACAATTCTGTCAAGTTAGATATTTAATCAGTGAGGAAATGGAATTTCAAAGACTTCCCCAAAACTAATAATTGATGGAGTTAGGATTTACACTCTTGTCTTTTAGGTTCAAAAATTATAACCATTATTCTGTATCATTTCTTACTATTGAAATGCTACCTATTCTTTAAAATCTAGCCTAAATTTAATCCCTTTATTAAGATTTTCCCTACGCTTCCAATCAAATATGACCACTCCATGGCAGATTTTTGTATAGACTCTAAATTTGTAATAGTGCACTGTGAATGGTATGTATTTAGTACATGGTGAGTGAGTTTTAGAATTGTGCTTCAAAATAACCTAACTGGTACCCTTATACATAAAATATGAGCAGAAACGAAAAGAGTGGAAATAATCACAGAAAAAGGTAATTCAGTATTTGTTTTAAAAATCAGTTCAGTCAGTCAGTCCGTTCAGTCGCTCAGTTGTGTCCGACTCTTTGCGACCCCATGAATCGCAGCACGCCAGGCCTCCTTGTCCATCACCAACTTTTGCACAAGTATAAAATGGGAAGATCTAATTTGTCTTCAGTAAAGATAAACGCTGAAGTTTTAGTTGATTACAAACAGGCATCAGGCCGACAGTATTATGCATCTGCTTTTAAAAACCAGTTCTAGGTTGCACTAACATACATACTTGATCATACAAAGTGAGAAATATAAAGCAATCTAAAACAGTGTATTATGTACCTTCCTGGTAACAAATGGAGCTTTTTAAAAATGGAGCTATAGTATAGTAGTAGTTCTGGGCATCTTGTCCAATGAAGAACATACTGAATGTGTAAAAGAAAGGCTAAGGGAGTGTATGATCTCTGACTTTGAATATTAAAATTAAGAGATACATAAACTGTTTACTTATGATCTTTCATTTTGGAATATTTTTACACTTAATGAAAAAGTGGCAAAAATAATGCAAAGAGTTCCCTTATACCCTTCTGCTAGTTTTCCCAAATGTCTTAAATAACTTAATATAATGATCAAAATCAGGAAATTAACATTGATACAGTATTGTTATAGAATCCACCTGAAATACAGGAGACCCCAGTTTGATTCCTGAGTCAGGAAGATCTGCTGGAGAAGGGATAGGCTACCCACTCTAGTATTCTTGGGCTTCCCTTGTGGCTCAGCTGGTAAAGAATCCACCTGCAATGTGGGAGACCTAGGTTTGATCCCTGGGTTGGGAAGATCCCTGGAGAAGAGAAAGGCTACCCACTCCACCTATTCTGGTCTGGAGAATTCCATGGACTGTATAGGGGTCACAAAGAGTTGGACGTGACTGAGCGACTTTCACTTTCACAGTATTATTAATTAATAATAGTAATAATCTTATTCGGATTTCATCAGTTGTCCTACCAGCATCTTTTTTTCTAATCCTGAATCATAACATTTAGTTCTTATCTCATTGATATTCTCTACTCTGGGACAATTCCTTAGTCTTTGTCGTTCTTGACTTTGATACTTCTCAAGAGAATTGGATTAGTTATATTTTAGAATGTCCCTCAATTTGTTGTTGGTTAGTTGCTATGTTGTCTCCAACTCTTTATACCCCGCTGGACTGTAGCCTGCCAGGCCCCTCTGTCCGTGGGATTTCCCAGGCAAGAATACTGGAGTGGTTTGCCATTTCCTTCTCCAGGGGATCTTTCCCACCCAGAGATCAAACCCACTTGGCAGGCAGTTTCTTTACCACTGAGTCATCAGAGAAACCCATCCCTCAATTTGGGTTTGTCTAATGTTTTTCCTTAACTAAATTCAGGTTATGCAGGTTTTGCATGAATACTGTGGAAGTGACATTGTACCCTTTTCAGTGGAACGTATCACCAGGCCCATGTTGTCACATTACAGATGAGCTTCACTTTGATTTCTTGGTTATGTGTGCCAAATTTTTTCATTGTAAGGCTATTAGATTGGTACAAAAGTAGTTGCAGTTTCGGACCATGAATTTTATATCATTATAACTAGGCTTAAACACATCTTTATTAATCAAAATAGGAACCATTACAATTCAACACATTTTTGCCAGTGAGAAATGTTTTTTCCTGTAGCGTAAAAATCCATGCTTCAGGATTTGACGAACTCTTGGAAGCATTTTCTTTGCAAAAGGTTGTTGAGATGCTTGAAGAAGTGGTTGGCGAGAAGTCAAGTGAATATGGCAGATGAGGCAAAACTTTGTAGCCCAGTTCGTTTAACTTTTGAAGCATTGGTATGACATGTGGTCCAACGTCATGGAGAAAAATTGGGCCCTTTCTGTTGACCAATGCTGGCTGCAGGTATTGCAGTTTTCAGTGTATCGCATCAGTTTGCTGAGCATACTTCTCAGATGTAATGGTTTCAGTGGGATTCAGAAAGTTGTAGTGGATCAGGCAGGCAGCAGACTATCAAACAGTGACCAGGACCTTTTTCTGATGCATGTTTGGCTTTTGGAAGTGCTTTGGAGCTTCTTCTTAGTCCAGCCACCAAGCTGGTCATTGCCAGTTTTCATACAAAATCCGCTTTTCACTGCATGTCACAATCTGATCAAGAAATGGTTCATTGTGTAGAATTAAGAGAAGATGACACTTCAAAACGAAAACTTTTTTGATTTTCAGTCAGCTCATGAGGCATCCACTTACAAAGTTTTTTCACCTTTCCAATTTGCTTCAAATGCTGAATGACCGTAGAATGGTTGATGTTGAGTTCTTTGGCAAGTTCTCGTGTAGTTGTAAGAGGATCAGCTACGATGATTGCTCTCAATGTCATTGTCTACTTCCAGTGGCCAGCCACTACTCCTCATCTTTGAAACTCTAATCTCCTTTGCAAAAATTCTTGAACCATCAGTGCAGTGAACCTTGGTTAGTGGTTCCTGGGCCAAGTGAGTTGTTGATGTTGCAAGTTGTCTCTACTGCTTTACGACCCATTTTGAACTTGAATAAAAAATTGCTCAAATTTGCTTTTTGTCAAATATCACTTCTATAGTCTAAAATAAATATAAAATACACAGCAAGTAATAAGTAACAAATCAAGAAATGTACATTAAAATGATGTTTAACGTAGCCACATTTATTTAAGACTGTATTCCAATACTGACTGACAAAGTTCAACAGTGTAAAACAGCAATTACTTTTGCACCAACTTAGTACTATTTTCTCTTATTTTTCTTGTGGGAAAATACTTAAAGATAATGCAGATATCTTATTTTTCATCATTCTTTTGCCCAGTAATTATAGCATCCATTGATGATTCTTGCCTGTGGTCAACATTACCATGCTACTGTGGTACTTACTAAATAGTGATTTTTTTTGTTTCCATTATTCATTATACTATAAGCAAGAGCTATCCCTTCTCACTGTTTGGTCAATTACTTATGTCAGTGTGGACTCATGAATATTTATTTTAATCTATGGGTTATGCTCCATTACTATCATTGTTTTCTTACTCATACCACATTTAACCATTAAGAACTTCTTCACATCAGATCCCTTGTCCTTTGTCTCACTTATCCATGTTGTTTTTCAGGGCATTTATTTTCTGGCAACACAGGATATTCCAGATTTATCTTGCACTTTTGATACCCCAGCCCTGGCATCAGTCATTCCTTCAAGGAGCTCTGGTTCTTTTTATTAAAGACTAATATTTAGAAACCAAAATATGGGCACCCAAGTATGCTTGTTGGTTCTGTGGTGTCCTTGGGTCTAGTATTACTCACTGGACAGACTAGGAAATATATGTACACATATGGTTTGTTAGTATCTGGATTTTGTGTCTTTTTTGTTGATTACTGCTTTAACTTTTAGCACACTATTTATCCCTGTGGTTAATAGATATTCATAACACACAATATAGAAGGGATTCCTCATGTAGAGAAGGTTAGACTAGATAACTTAAGGACTTTCCAGTCCCATAAACCTGTTATGTTTTGATTCTGAGAAAGGTAAGCTGGGGAATTAGACAAAAAATCAATTCAGAATAATGAAAATCAAAAGCTATGGCAAAAGAAAGTTATTATTATCAGAAACAGTCAAGGAATTGAAGGCCTAGAACAAACTCTGCTCAGAATAGTAGGTAAGCAAGAGAAGATTGATAGTCCTTTTATCCATTATGCGTTTTTGACGGACTTGAGTTGCATCAGTGAGCCTTGAGACAAATCCTCCAAAAGGCAAATGAGGCTCTCCTCTTGACTAGAATTCTGTCTTTAATTTGCTTTCCATTATTTTCTACTTTATCCAGGTGGACCAGATCTGTTAACAGTTATTTCTGCTGCTGCTAAGTCACTTCAGTTGTGTCTGACTCTGTGCGACCCCATAGACGGCAGCCCACTAGGTTCCTCTGTCTCTGGGATTCTCCAGGCAAGAATACTGCAGTGGGTTGCCATTTCCTTCTCCAATGCATGAAAGTGAAAAGCGAAAGTGAAGTTGCTCAATCATGCCCGACTCTTAGCGACCCCATGGACTGCAGCCTACCAGGCTCCTCCGTCCATGGGATTTTCCAGGCAAGAGTACTGGAGTGGGGTTCCATTGCCTTCCCCAGTTATTTCTGCTATAATACCATATTTGGCTTCTCCTTCTGCAAAGTCACCCCCTTGAAAGTAACATTTTTAGGAGAAATAGGATTGAGTAGATCCCTCAAAATCGATGGAACTTTATAATAAGCACTACTTAATTCCCACCAGCATTTGTATCTAGCATCGTAGTCAGGCAGTTTTTAGAACTCTTTTAAACTCTTTTGTTCCTGCTCCGTTATTTAAAATGTACATTTTTTAGGTCATTTGAATAAAAATTCAAAATATGATTCAGAGCAGAATGCTTTTCACTGATCTACAGGTTGAAAAATGGAAGAAATGTGCTTCTTCAGCAATATTCATAGCTTCATCGGATAGCTTTATATAGTTGAAATCATAGATGTTCTCAGAGCTACTAAACTAGGTACTGTTACGTGTTAGTTGCTTAGTCATGTCCAGCTCTTTGCAACCCCATGGATTGTAGCCTGGCAGGCTTCTCTGTCCATGGACTTCTTCAGCAAGAATACTGGAGCGGGTAGGCATTCCCTTCTCCAGGGGATCTTCCAACCCAGGAATTGAACCCAGGTCTCCTGTACTGCAGCCAGATTGTTTACCATCTGAGCCACGAGGTGTTCTTCTCTGATGGCTCAAACTAGGTACTACTTACATTAAAGGGAGGCATTTCTGTGAATTTTTAGCTTTTTTTTTTTTAAGTTCTTCATTTGTTGCTAAGGCTTTCTCTTTAATTGAAAGAAAGCTCATCTTCATTTAAAAAAATGAATGAGCTGGTTAGAGATCAGATTGGGCTAATACAACTTCTGCAGTATAAGGACATCATACCACTCTACTAATCACATAGAAGGTAGTTCAAGCTAAAGAAGCACATGTCAGCAGTAATTAACCTGCCATAAACTTAGCAATTGATTGCTAACAAAAGTGCACTTCAGTGACAGTGTTTAACCAGTTGATATTTGCATTTACCTATAGCTGTAGATGTTTCTGATACAGAGTCTTTGAATAGAAGATGGCCCTGTGACGTCTGTAGTACTTTAGCCTTCAGATTCTTGTGTTTTAGAAAGGTGCTTTTGGTCTGGTTTTGTATATGTTTCCACAGTCTTTTATATTCCTTTCCCTTTTTCCTGTACCTTCTTCCATTCTCCCATCTATTCTATTAGTCCCTGGCACTGTGCTGGTTTTATGGAATCTTTTAAAGAGGTATGTAATGCCTGCCTTTAATAGAGAGGAGATAAATTTGGTTGCATTTCTAGACAAAATATAATAAGCTGATGGACTGCTCTGTGGTGCATGTAAACAGTAGGCCTGCCTGTGCTCTGGCTTTATGTAGTTTGGCTGAACATACTTCAACCTTTGGAAGTTGCTTACCCCAGAATGACCAGGTTCTGAGTCAGTCCTTTCACTTGCTGATTGACTTTCCCACTTTACTGAGAGACTTTGTGAATTTTGTAAATTACTGTATCAGTATGTGAGTACAACAAAATCTTGCTTCACAACCTAATGGAAACTCACGGCGAGTTTGCCTTTGATGTCTCTCCTTTACTCCCTATTAAAATTTCCCTCCCTTAATGGAGATGTGTTTCCAGGTGGCTACTGGCCTTTTACATTTTATAGTTTTTAGTCTTCTTGAATATTGTATTACCTATTAAAAGTTAATAAGAATACTGAATTAATATTTGGTTGGTGAAGAAAGAGAAAGGTAGAAAGTCTTGAAGTAGAAGAGCTTTAGAAAGAAAACTTTTGATGCTTATCTAACTTACAAAATAATCCAAATACTCCTATACAGAAACTAGACATCATTTAAAAAGAAAACTTTTGCAGTTTTGTATTATCTAAATGTTGACTTGATGTACAGAATGTAGAAAATAACTTGGGCATGAATCTTTTCCCTTGTCACTTTGAAAAGTATTTTCTTCATTTATTTATTACTTTCCTGTAGATTTTTCAAAGAATTTTTATATTAGACAATCTTGTCATTTTTCCAAAACAGAGAAAAGACTGATTATCATTCCTTATTATTTCAGGTGGGGGACATGGAGATCTATAGTGAGATAAAGACTGTTTGTAGGGTCAGTACTAGAACAAAAACTTGACTTAAATGTTATATTGGGTGTATTAATGTGTATTTGTTTTATTTAATGTGAAAAAATCATCATAACTGTCTATTGTCTTCTGGGTATGTGTCATTTTGGTCCCATGCACTGGGGATCAATTCTAAACTGGTTTCAGAAGAGAAACAGGAAGAGAGATCTGTACTTCTTTAAATCACACAAATAACTTGCTTGGGTTAAATTAATAATTACTACTTTTGGAAACTGTTTCTCATTCAGAATTTTATTTTAATCATATTATAGTTTATGTGTTCATAGAACAGAGAAGTCAGTTCCTGAAGAAAACCTGATAATATTTGCTTTAGAGAAACTGAGCTTTGTAAATTAGACTGTCTTATTTCCACTTTAAGCTAAATGGTATTTACATGATATAGTCTATTTCATTTTTCTTTTACATTTGGTGATTTTCTTTAAAAAAAAAAATCACTTAAAATGTTGAATCTTGTCTGGCCTTGAAGTCCAAGCACTGTGATTTACACTTCTGAGTGTGAAAATATGTGGGGGGAGTAGGAGGCCTGCTGTGTGAGTGACCACCATATTCACTCCTGCCTATGAAGAAGCATCCTGTGCCTGGCTCATTCTGAGAGCAGCTGGAGCTGTCACTGCTCCTTACCACTGGCCCCATTGCCCCCTCGTTGATGATGCTGGTCTCCGTGTGCTGCTTTGCAGTGGCTGTGTTGTTGCTTTTATGAAAGAAAAGAGAAGTAGGGAAACCTGGCCTAAATTCAGGAGCAGACTTAGAGAAAAGCAAAGGCTGCTAGCCCTCCCTTCCTCCACTGGTTTTATCACAATTCTTGGCTTCAGTGAACAGCCGCCATGCTAGATGAGAGCTGACTTCACCAGCCCTTGCCTTTTGTTATCCATTGAGAAGAAATGAGAAAAGCCAGAACTGGGAAGAGTCCCTTGCTCCCAAGAGCAAGTATAACCTTTCAAGTGGGTATTGATCTTTGTTAGGTTAGGAAATAAAGTATATATTCCTTTAAACCCCACTTCAAAACCATCTGTTGGCATTACCCAGTATTCAATTAGCATTTTAAAAATCACTGCTCTTAAGATTCAGTGATAAATAACATGGCCAGGAGAAGTTTTGGCATGGAATTTTAACTAATAGTGGGATGATATTGGTACCTTCAGGAGCTAGGGGTAGTAGGGAAAAGAGTGTTAGGATTAATGAATAAATATTTATGTAAACTGCCTTAATTTACTATTCAACAGTACAGTTCTATACTTTTACCATTGGCCCTCTTTATCTCATAGAAGCAAGACCTTTCACACATACTAAACATCTCACAATGTTAGTCATTACCAAATATTTGCATGCCTAATGTATGATACTTTTCATAGAGTATTATAGAGTGTGTGGAAGATATTAATATGATCCTTGCTCTCAGATATAGTTTAAAGAGAATATCTGGCTGTATTTTGGAATCAGGAAGATGAATACAGTTTCCAGTGATAAAGGTATTACTGTTTTTAAAAAAGAAAATCCTATTTTATAGCCCTTTAAGATACAAAGTTTCCCTTACAGTAGTAAATTATAATTACTGATACAACTGCTTATGTAGCAGCCAGTTGATTTGCAAACATCTTCAGTGTATTTCTCTATCACATTTTTACCCATTTAAATATGTTCCTTTTTTCCTGATTTCCCCCTAATTTGTCCAGAAGAAATTTGAAGTGAACCTAACCTAACAAAATCCTTTAGGCCAAAAACCCTGAGTAGTAATCAATTCATAGTTTAATAAAGGACATATGTACTTTGAATTTCTGGATAACCTCTCTTCCTTTGAAAGTGTTCCTTAATTAAATCCAGATGAGAGTAGCAAGGAAGGTATTCAGAACACTAAATAAAATGGATGTGTTTCATGGAATTTGCAGAATTCATCAATACATGTAACAATGATTTATAATTGCATTTGGCCCTAACACATATCAGTGTAGATCTAACAGAGGCACAGTAAGTAAGATAGCTAGTATAAAACGCTAAGGTGAAAGGGTTAATTGGCCTTGCACAGTTCAATTTGCCACTCTAGTGGCACTTTCTGTTGTCTGTGTAAACACAGTTGCTAAGTACTTTCCCACTATGCTGCCACCCTTTTATTTATACAGTTGAACCACCAATGAGGAATGGATCAGTTTACCAGTTGTTAGGCCTTTTCTTTCTGCCTTTTCAGCCCACTTCATCCTTTCCCTCTACACACCCCACCGCCCCCCAGCTGTCTCTACATACTTCTCTAATCTTTCCTCAGTCTTTATGATTTTTGTGGGTTTTTTTTTCCCCTGCTTTCTCTTATTCATTGATTCAAGTGTATGGGTTTGTACACCTGGTTCTGCTCATCTGTACCTCATCCTTTCTCATCTCTACCCCCGTTCATTCATTCTATTCCAATTGCTATCTTAAATTTTTTTCAAGTAACATTAAAATATTCTTTGAAAATTTGAACATTATATATCTAGCTAAAGGCTTTTCTAGCTGGACTTTACCTTCTAACAAATCCCTACCCTGCTGTGACTTAATATATTAATATACATATACTCCTAGACCATTTTAGTTACTTTACATATGTATGTTTCAGTTCAGTTGCTCAGTCGTGTCCGACTCTTTGCAACCCCATGAATCGCAGCACGCCAGGCCTCCCTGTCCATCACCAACTCCCGGAGTTCACTCAGACTCACGTCCATCGAGTCAGTGATGCCATCCAGCCATCCCATCCTCTGTTGTCCCCTTCTCTTCCTGCCCCCAATCCCTCCCAGCATCAGAGTCTTTTCCAATGAGTCAACTCTTTGCATGAGGTGGCCAAAGTACTGGAGTTTCAGCTTTAGCATCATTCCTTCCAAAGAAATCCCAGGACTGATCTCCTTTAGAATGGACTGCTTGGATCTCCTTGCTGTCCAAGGGACTCTCAAGAGTCTTCTCCAACACCACAGTTCAAAAGCATCAATTCTTCGGCACTCAGCCTTCTTCACAGTCCAACTCTTACATCCATACATGACTACTGGAAAAACCATAGCCTGATAATCATAATATGGTATTGTTGGTATCATTTATGGAATTTGCATATTCTGGAAATACTGTTCTGCTTGTTGCTTTTTTCACTCTATATTTTAAAGATATGCATATTATATAGATCTAATTTAAACAATTGCTTCATAATATTGCTGCTACTGCTGCTGCTAAGTCACCTCAGTCGTGTCCAACTCTGTGCAACCCCATTGACGGCAGCCCACCAGGCTGCCCTATCCCTGGGATTCTCCAGGCAAGAACACTGGAGTGGGTTGCCATTTCCTTCTCCAATGCATAGAAGTGAAAAGTGAAAGGGAAGTTGCTTAGTCATGTCTGACTCTTAGCGACCCCATGGACTGCAGCCTACCAGGCTCCTCTGTCCATGGGATTTTCCAGGCAGGAGTACTGGAGTGGGGTGCCATTGCCTTATTTTATATTTAAATTATCTGGTTGTGTGGATGGATATATAAGTTGTATCTAGTTTTCTCTCTATTTTAAGCAATGCCACAGTGAACAGCTTTGCAGATGTTGTCTTGAATAGCTACAATTTCTTAGGGCAGCTTTCTAAATAGCAGGTAGTAGAATCAATTAGTAAGTTGGGATTTACATTCTGAAAAAGAATAGAAAGTGTCAAAGTAAAAGGCACTTATTTTTTCATGAGCTATGTCACAACTCAGAACACAGTTATATAGAATGTATTTCCTACTGTAGGTCTCAATCAAATATATATTCTGTACTGTGTATCTCAGTCTGTTTTGGGGTATATATGTACTCAGAAGTAAAGTATCATGGGCTGGATCATGGGCTGCAGTATTTTGAATTTTGTTAGACACTGCCAAATTGCTTTCCATACTGGCTACATTAATTTATACTTCTTAGACCCTAATTACTATTTTATATTTTAGTCAGAGTTTTACATTTTCTAGTCTTAAGAGTGAAAAATTCCATTTAATTTCAAGTAGTGAAGTTGAGCATAACTTCCTTTATTACTAAAAAGAACAATATTAAGACTCATCTGGTTGGTAGATCGCTATTCTTGCAAATCATATTTCAGACTAGAGAGACATTCATCTCCACATTCTTTGCTGACACTTTTCAAAGTAGTGAACATAAAACTATATGACCTCATAAGTAATTACTATTAAATATAATTTTGTTAACTGTGCCACATTGTGTTACATTCAGGTTGGTCTCAAATTTGTTTTGAAACACAGTTCTCTTACCCAATGGGAGTAACTTTGGATAAAACAGCATATTTGAGGAATCCTGATAAGGATTAGATTCATTTCAGCAAAATTCTATCTATCATGCCTATTCCTTCTGTTGTGGAAGAGTTCTAGCCAAGTGCTAGGACATAGGTCATCATTTTGTGAGGATTACTGTGGACTGATATGATCTTAATATTGAGCAGAACATTAGAAAATAATGTTTAATTGTTATTATTTATTGTTTGATTTTCTCTGGTAATAGAGATACTTGCTTTCTAGACAGTCTTTTTCATTGTTAGTGTTGGTTATTAACATTTAACCTGATGCCTGTTGGTTTTATTCACTGGTGCCATCAAGAGTCACATAGGAAAGACTATATGCTCTTTAATTATGATAATTCAGTGTTGGAAGCAATAAAATTTCTTCTTTGTTATGGGAATTTGATGTCTAGAGAGTTGAGAGACCAGAACACACAACCAGTAATACAACTCAGTTTTTAGAGAATTGAGAAAATGGAACACACCGCCAATAATACAACCACCAATAACAGCACAAACTATCATTTCTGGGTTTATTACTTCCTAAGACTTACTCCATAAATTGCTGGTTTTAAATATTACTTCACTTCAGTTAAGTGTGTGGTTTGTAAAACTGTAAACAAAGTTGGAAGCTAATTTGAAAAATAGGGTTATATTTTGAAGAGCCTTTCAGCTTCCTTCCTTCCTTCCTCCCTCCCTCTATTTCTCTCTTTTTTAGTGAAGACTTTTTACTAGAATGTATTATGATATTTAGATGATCTGGTTCTGTTTTTAACGTGAAATTACCCCATTCTAGTTTCTTGGTGTAGAGCATGAAATATACCAGCAACTATTCTCAGGTAATAGAGACAGCAGTAGTTCTGAATTAAAACCAGCAGGTAATGATCCGGGGCTTCCCAAGAATCCCCCTGCAATGCAGAAGACTCGGGGCGATCCCTGGGTGGGGAAGATCCCCTGGAGGAGGGCACAGCAACCCACTCCAGTGTTCTTGCCTGGAGAATCCCATGGACAGAGGAGCCTGGCGGGCTGTAGTCCATGGGGTCGCAGAAGAGTTGGACAGGACTGAAGTGACTGAGTGCACACACGGGTGACGCTATCTGTCCACTTTATGCTATCCATGGCGGTAGCCTCCCGGCCACTCATTTAGAGCGAATGATGTTTTAAGCCGGGACAAGTGGGAATTGTGTGTAAGACTGCTTGGACAGCCCAATGTTACTCTTGAGGGAAACAGATTAGGTTAATTTAATTTATAATTTTTTTATTTTCAAGACAATATTTTTCTCATTTAAATTAATTGAATGCTCAAAATCATTCACACTTGGCACTTGCCTTCAAATGTGATAGAACTCCTTAATTTTAAGAAAGTTATAATCAATGCATTTATTTTAGATTTAAATGTGAACACTGAAAGAGCAAATTTATGGAATACTTAGCACTTGAATAAAGCTTTTAGTCACTAATTCCTAATTAATTTTTTGTTGTTACATTCTGAGATAGTGCTGCTCAAAGTGTGGTCTGTGGACTGATGCTGGTTTGTAAACTGTTAACTTATTTGCTGTGAGATAAACAGAACTGAGAGTAAGCATTTAGAAATTTTTATAGCACTTGACAGAAATTTTATGCCTGTTGAATAATAACAACAATTTGTGATTTTATTTTTTATATATCCTTGTCTTAAAATTTGTTCTTCCAGTGATCAGTTTATATTTTTAAAAATCTCCATGGAAGCAAAACAAAGATGAGGTCACATTCCAATAAGTAAATAACTACAGTAGAGTGGAGTTCTTAATTATCTGCAGATATATATTAAATAAGGAAGATAAAAGGAAAAGGAAGATGATGAGCTTAAATTATAGTTTCAACTCCTGAAAACTTTTCTAAGAACAACATTTTATTTTGTGTGCGAAATCTGTTTACGTGATATATTTAGTCATGTTGCCTTATCAACATGCTCCAGTTACTGCATACAGGTTATAATACCATCCAGGTTGTTCTAATATTCTAAAGTTCTGTAAATTATTGAGATTTTTTAAAAATGCTATATATTTGTGCCATTTGCTCTTTGGTTTTAATGATTACTTTCAACAAACATAATTTGAATAATGTCAAACTCTTAAGTTCAAAATATTTTCCAAATAAGTTTTAGAGGAGTTTCTAATGTGAACAGAAATCAGTTATGATAAGTTACTAAAAAAAAAAAGTACAATATACTTTATTTCTCAAAGGAAGAAGCTTAAAAAATGACTCTTGTGTTTCTCTTATATCAGTTTTTCTAAGGTAATATTTCTTATTTAAAAGTTCACATTCTACTGCCAGATGTCCTTTTCTCTTGAATTCTCATAAACCTTAAAAATTTCTCTTTACTTAGTCCTTATGTATTAAAAAAGAGAAGGACAAGATATGACTCTTCAAAATAATTTTAACTTCTAAAGGTGAAATATATTGTTAAGATAAACAATTCATTGATGTAAATAATCTATTTGAATATCTTTCATTTCATTCCTGGTTATTATTTAGTTGTTGATGAGCCAAATCTAAGATTTGAAGAAAAACATTCATTAGTAGTCATTTTTTCCTAAATATCTCTAAACAAATTATAAAATTAAAGGCATTACATCACATCTATTATTATGTATACTTCTATGGCCAGAGTCATATCAGGATATACTAAAGTACTTAATCTAATTAGTATGGGATAAATGTTTAGAAGCTACATTTCAGAATATTATTGTGATATATATATGAGAGATCAGCACTATAAAAACAATCAAGGTATGAGTAAAAAAAAAAAAAACAACCCTTAGAATATTTAGGATAAGATTCCAAACTCTTAGGTTGATAATTTTGTCTTTTCTTCCTAACGTAGTCAGTGACCTTACTAATTATCCTTGAGAAAATAATTTTAGGAATTTTTTTTTGTGGAGGTAGCACAGCAGAAATCAACTCCATATTCTTTGGTGGTCCATGTTTGAAATACATTTTTGGTCTGTCAACTTTAGATAGAGATGCTGACATAGGAAGGAGTCTGTCAAGGTTTACAAACGAAAACATTCTTTATGGAAGGACAGGAACGAATATTTGAATAGGGTTGCAAGTACCTTCTCCCCTCTTGGTAAACTTCAAATCCTTTATTTAAAGGTGTTTATTAGTCTGTCTTATAACTGAGAATGTCCTGCTTCTGTTTGCTTTCTGGTTCTAGTGCTGTTTCTGCATTTTTCCATTACAAAAACGCGTATTTTAATACTTATAGAGAAATAGGCAATATTTTGTTTTTTCCTAGCCTCCTTTAAACAACTTAGGGTAAGAGGGAAAAGAGGCTATTAATTTATTAGGTAACTTTGCTTTCAAAATAAAAAATGGAGGGCCACAAAAAAGAGAATTTACCTAATTCATAATGTTCATTCCATTTTTATTTCATAGTACAAAAATCATATTTTTCAACAAAAATCATATCAATATAACTTTGAATTATGTTATTTTTTACTTTGTGTTTTGTAATAATAATAGGTAGATAATAGATCAGGTAGATAATAATCTACCTGATCAAGAAAACTTAGAAATATCAAAATGCTGAGTAGCAAAAAAAAGAAAGCTGATTGAAATCAATGCAATTGTTAAAATCTTTCATGGTAACATGAATAATTTAAGAGAGTAACTAAATGCCTATTTTTAAGTTGTTTCCCTAGCCTTGCAAATTATATATAGGTTAAAATAAATTATATATAGGTTAACATAAAACCAAGAATTGAATAAGTTTGAAGCTCATCAGAAAACATTATACTTGATATACTGGAAAAAAAACTGTGAAAGTGCCAACGCATATGATTTGGGTTAAACATCAGACTTTTATCCTGCATAATGCATGAACTCCTGGTCAAAAGATGAGGTTGGGAGGAGGGGGCATGATTTTATTGATTTTATATGTGAAGCTCAGTATTAAGATGTCCCATTGTGAATTATATAGTATGCTGCTTTTCTGTCATAGCATGTTGTACCATTATTTTATATATGAGTTACAAAGAGAACACACTGTCATCTTACTATTTAGAATTTTCATGTTCATCAAAAGAACTCTTACCAGAATTCGACATAGATTTTATTTATAACTCTTACGTATACCTGAAAATGGAAAATACCTATGACATAAACTGGTTAAGTGATCGTTAAAGTTCTTTGTATTCAGACTCAAGCTCTTTTGAATCACTTTTTGACTCAGTCACTGATGTCCAGTTTTTCAGCACGGAGTCTTGCACTGTGCTGTATTTCCAGAAAAAAATCGGGCACCATTGGTGCTGTGTTCTTCAGTCCGCTTTGCAATTATTTGGCATTAACCTACTTTTGATATCCACTTTGGAAATGCTGGGTTTTGGGGGTTGGGAAGATTCCCTGGAGAAGGGAAAGGCTACCCACTCCAGGATTCTGGCCTGGAGAATTCCATGGACCAGGGCGTCGCAAAGAGTCAGACACAACTGAGTGACTTTGACTTAACTTGGAAATGCTGCTGAGAATGTCCAGTTTTCCCCACCCTGCCCTTTCCTCACAGTTGTTTACCTCTTAGGAATTTAGAAGAATGATCCAAGATCATTCTAGGATTTTCTTCCTACACAAATTCTGGAGTATTTTGGAGGTTCGCACGCACATGAGGAGTGACAGCTGCCTCATTACTGTCACTTGGAATTGCTACCACAGCAACTGTAATACACCAGCAAATTTAAGACTCAACCTGAATTTAAAGAGTTTCAAGTGTAGGGGAAATGTTTATTTTAAAACATAATGGCCAAGAGCTCAGAGTCGGGTTGTTCTAATATTTACTTGTTATATGATCTCAGATAAGTAGCATAAAGTCTCTGAATCTTAGTTTTCTCACCTATGAGATAAGCAGCCCTTACCTTATAAGATAATTGTGAGATTTCAGTATTATGATATATGTAGCATATACTACTTAATAAATGTTGCTATTTATCTTAGTTTTTATGAGAATATAGTTTTATTGAGCTCCTTGTATATTCTTTTATTTATGTATGCTTTTACTTTGAAGGAAGTAATGACTTGTGGAGAAGAAAAGATACAGATAGATTTGGATACTGAGTGAAAATTCTGGAAAAAAAATTACCGGAACTTTAAGTGGTGCAATATAAAACTATTCAAATATGCATTTAAAATTAAACAATGATATTGTATATAATGAGTCATTTTAGAAACCTGACACGACGTTATTTCTGTTGTTTTGGAAGCTAGTTAATGATTTTAAGGTTATAGACTTTGAAATGCTACATTTTGTAACCATTATAAGGACGAAAGCTTAAAGCTGTTTTGTAGACTTCATTTTGGTTTTTGATCTGTGATCATTCGATGCCATTCAGTTGCCACCTTGCACTATTTACGAGAGTAGGCAGTAAATATGGTTTGTAGTGTGGTGGAATGATCTTGAAGGGTCCTCTCAATTGAAACAATATACTGAATAAAATAGGAAAAAAAGTTAAATGCATTGCTCAGCTAGCCTAAGTTAGCATTCCTCAAAGTTTCAAAACTTGCCATCTCAACCCAGTTGCTTAGGAGAGAGGCAGAAACATCTCTTCTGAGATTTTGTAACCAGGAGTGAGTCCTCATAAGTTGGTGGTCCTAAGTTATGTTACTATATAGGACAAAACCTCATGTGGGAAATTTAATTTGAAGTTGCTCTAATTGGCACAAGTCTCTTGTGCTAGTTATCCACCAAGAATTCCTAGATTGTAGATGAATATACAGCTTATAGCTACCAAGCTGAAAACTATATTCACTAACTTCCCTTGAAGGTGGATGTGGCCAAGGCTAAGATTTTGGCAATGGATTATGAACCAAAGTCATGTGGGCCCTTCTGTGTTCTGCCTTAGGAAGGAATGCCGGTGTATTTCCTCTACCCTCCCTCCCCGCCTGTTTGTCTTGTGTACTACTCATTGATGAAAACTCCAGGCAGCAGAATCTGGACACAGAGATTGTACTGTGAGTTGCGCTGCCCTTTCAACTCTGCGTGGCTTATTTCTAGACTATCACCTGAGAAGGAAATAACCTTCTATCTTATTTAAGCCACTATATTGTAGGATCTCTTTGTTACAGGAGCTTAGCCTGTATCCTAACGAATGTCCTCTAAAGAATAGCTAAATAGATTTGAGAAAGGACCGATTATTATTTGTATAAATAAAGAAAAAAATTTGAAAGAAAAACTCAGTAAATTAAAAGAACCAGGAGAAATGGAGAAATAGTTGATTTCAGAGCTAGATCAGGAAAAATAGAAACTGAATCCAGAAGACTGTGCTGCAAGAGAATAAGAACGTACCTAAAATATGATAAAGCTGGAATACTACTCAGTAATTTTTAAAAAAAAAATGAGTAACCAATACATGTAATGTCATGGATGAACCTCCAAAACATGCTGAATGAATAAAGCCAGATACATGAGACTACATATTGAATTATTCCATTTATATGAAATTTCTAGAAAAGATAAAATTTAAAAACCTAATGAAGATGAAAAGTAAATTTTTGTTTTCCTTGGGTTGGAAGTTGGAGTTGGGGTTGACTGCAGATGGATTTGAAGGAATGTTTGGAATAATGTGTTCTAAAACTAGATTGTGGTGAAAGTTGCATAACAGGATAAATGTGTTAAAAGTCATTGAGTTGTATACTTTGCTGCTGCTAAAAACATTTGAGAGATACTGTGAACAAAATGATAGGGTTAGTAAAAGCTAAATTAATCATAGCAAAAGAAAAAAGTTAATAGTAAAGTAGTAGGCTTTAATTGTAGATCAGACTTCAGAGTAAAATTCTAATTTCTAGGAAGGTGCTCCAATTTCTAGGAAGGTTTAAAAAGTGACATGTCTTAATAGTTGATTAATAGTCTTATATTGGTGATTAAAATAATTCAGTATTCATTCACTCAGCAGTGGTGAGTTCTTGACTGCTTACAATGTGCCTGGCACTGTTTTAGGGTCACAGCATTGAATGAAATAGGCAAAATTCCTGCCCTTCTGGTGTTTACATTCTAGAGGAAGAAAATGACAATAAATTTGTGATTTTACCCACATACACCAGATGAAGTGCTGTGGAGGAACATAAAGTGGAAAAGAGCTAGGACATGTGGGGGGGAGGGGTAGTCAGGGGGCCCTTATTGAAAGGGTGCTGTGTGAGCCATGAGGTGACGGGGGAGTCTGTTACAGATAAGGGACTGGCAGCTGGAAAGGTCCTGAGCAGGACTCTTGCCTGTGTGTTCAAGGAACAGCAAGGAGGTGTGGGAGGGGAAAAAGCCAGAGGGAAAGTGGTTGCTGACGAATCAGAGACACTGGTGACTTTGTAGACCTTTTAAAGGATTTTGGAGATTTTAATGTGATTGTAAAACCTTTGGCTTAAAAAAAAAAAAGTGTGGTAAAACATAGAACCAAAAGTTTGCTTTTTAAACCATTTTAAATTGTACAGTTTAGTAGCATTCACAGTATTGTACAGCCCTAACCACCATCTGTTTGCGAAGTTTTTTCATCACCCCAAACTGAAACTCCATACGTACTAAGCAGTAACTTCTCACCCTCCCTCCCCAAGCCCCTGGTAACATCTAATCTACTTTCTGTCTCTGTAAATTTACCTATTCCAAGTACTCACATAAGTGGAATCATACAATATTTGCCCTTTTGTAGCTGGCTTGTTGCACTTAGCTCAGTGTTTTCAAGGTTCATCTACACTATAGCATATATCAGTACTTCATTGTTTTTATGGCTGAATAATTTTCCATCATATATATATAGACTATACTATATAGTATATACATTCATCTCTTGATGACCTTGTGTTATTTCCACTGTTGTAAATAATGCTGCTATGGACATTGGTTTACAAAATATCTGTTTGAGCCCCTGTTGTTAGTTTTTTTAGGGTGTATCCTGAGGAATCGAATTGTTAATCACATTGTAATATGATGTTTAACTTTTTGAGGAACCTGTTTGTTCTATAGTAACTGTCATTTTACTTTCTCACCAGCCATGCATAAGGGTTCCAATTCCTCTATATCCTTGTCTACACTATTTTCCAGTTTTAAAAATTACAGCTGTCTTAGTAGTTCTGCAGTGGTATCCTTTATGGTTTTGATTAACAGTTCCCTAATTATTAGTGATGTTCAGCACCTTTTCACGTACTTTTGGCCATTTGTATATCTTTGGAGAAATGTCTATCCAAGTTGTTTGCCCAATTTTTAACAACTTGAGTCTTTTTCTTGTTGAGTTGTAGGAGTTCTTTATGTATTCTGGATATTCACCCCTTATCAAGTATATGATTAGCAAATATTTTCCCTCTTTTGTGGTTGTCTTTTCACTCTTTTGATGGTGCCCATCAATATTATTTGACTATAGCTTATGTTTTTTTGTTCCTTAATTTCTCCATCACTGCCTGGTGTTATATTTAGTTGACTTTTTGCAGTGCACCATTTTATTCCCTTCTTTCTTTAAAAAAAAAAAATTTTTTTTTTTAAGTTATTTCTTAGTGGATACATAGGTTAAAAGTTAAACTAGATTGTTACAAGTTTAAGATGTTAATTGCAATCACTAAGTACTTGGTCTTTTGATCTGAATAAAAGGGAAAGAAAGCTGTTGGAGGTTTTTGACTAGATCTGTATTTAGTTTTAGTCTAGTTGCTGTGGAAAACAGACTATTGAAGGAAGAGACCTGGCTAGGGCGGAAGTCAGAAATTGTGTTAGAAGTTTTTGTCATGATCCAAGCAAAAAAGAATGGTGGCTTTGGACCTTTGTAATGGTGAAGGCATTAGTGTTCAGATCCTGAATATAATTTGATAATAGAGCCATCAGGATTTGCTAATGAATTGGATGTGGACTGTGAGAGAAAGTTCAGGGTGACACCAGAAGTTTTTGGAGGATGGATTTCTATTTGGAGATAGAATTCCAAATTTGAAAAGACCTGTATTAAATGGGTTTCTCAGCAGTTTTTAAAAGTGTATTCCATATTTAGGAGAAACGGGGGAGCCTGGTGGGCTGCCGTCTATGGGGTCACACAGAGTCAGACACGACTGAAACGACTTAGCAGCAAAACATCTCAAGGACGTAATATGTTTATATGCTGGACTTCTGTTTTGTTTTTCATTGAACTATCAGAATATGTTTTGGAGATGCACAGAAAAGCCCATTTCTTATACCTTCCATGTATGTTGTTGTTCAGTGACTGAATTCTGCTCCAACTATTTGCGGCCCCATGGACTGCAGCATGCCAGGCTCCTCTGTCCTCCACTGTCTCTCAGAGTTTGCTCAGATTCATGTTCATTGAGTCAGTGATGCTATCTGCCCTTCTCATCCTCTGCCACCCCCTTCTCCTTTTGCCTTCCATCTTTCCCAGCATCAGGGTCCTTTCCAGGGAGTCAGCTCTTCCCATTAGGTGGCCAAAATATTGGAGCTTCAGCTTCAACATCAGTCCTTCCAATGAATATTCAGGACTGATTTCCTTTAGGATGGACTGGTTGGATCTTCTTGCTGTCCAAGAGACTCTCAAGGGTCTTCTCCAGAGCCACAGTTCGAAAGCATCTATTCTTTTGTGTTCAGTCTTCTTCATGGTCCAACTCTCACATCCATACATGACTACTGGAAAAATGATAGCTTTGACTATATGGACCTTTGTCAGCAAAGTGATGTCTCTATTTTTTAGTATGCTGTCTAAGTTTGTGATAGCTTACCTTTCAGGGAGCAAGTGTTTTTTAATCTCACGACTGCTGTCACCATCCACAGTGATTTTGGAGTCCAAGAAAGTAAAATCTGTCACTGCTTCCACTTTTCCCCCTTCTATTATTATGGGACCAGATGCCATGGTCTTAGGTTTTAGAATGTTGAGTTTCAAGCCAGTGTTTTCACTCTCCTCTTTCACCCTCATCAAAATGCTCCTTAGTACCTCTTTGCTTTCTGCTGTTAGAGTGGTATCATCTGCACATCTGAAGTTGATGGTATTTCTCCCGGCAATCTTGATTCCAGCTTGAGATTCATCCAGCCTGATATTTCTCATGATGTACTTTGCATACAAATTAAATAAGCAAGATGACAGTATACAGCCTTGTCATACTCTGTTCCCAATTTTGAACCAGTCCGTTGTTCCATGATGGTTCTAATTGTTGCTTCTTGACTTGCATACAGGTAAGGTGGTCTTAAATTCCTGTCTCTTTAAGAATTTTCCACAGTTTGTTGTGATCCATACAGTCAAATGCTTTAGTGTAGTCAGTGAAGCAGATGTTTCTCTGAGGTTCCCTTGCTTTCTCTGTGATCCAGAGAATGTTGGCAATTTGATCTCTGATTCCTCTGCCTCTTCTAAACCTACCTTGTACATCTAGAGGTTCTCAGTTCACATACTGCTGAAGACTAACTTGAAGGATTTTGAGCATAACCTTGCTAGCATGTAAACTGTAGTGAGAAACCATGGTCTGTTAACAGTGGAATGATTAAATACTACAAGAGTGAAAATTGGCAAAAGGAAGAGAGGAAGGAAATGAAGGAGGGAGAAGAAGAAGGAGTTCAGTTATATTTATAGCATCCTTACCAAATGAGCAAGATGTATTAATAACTTCAGAAAAGACTTCAACAAGTCTTTATGCAAAATATTTTTGCTGCTAAATCTGACATGTAAATATATCAGAAAACTCATCCCTTCCCTATATATATGAAATATCCAGAAAAGGCAGATCTGTAGAGATGGGTATGAGAGGTCTTTTTGGGGTGTTGGAAATATTCTAAAACTGAATTGTGATAACCTTTACATTTACTAAAATAATCACTATACTTAAAATGTGACTTTTATGGCTTATATATCAATAAAGCTGTTTAAAAAATAAATATACCATAAGGATAGTAAAACCCTAATTCCTTTATTATTCTGATTAACGTTTTAATACTGACATGGAATATTTTTGTTAAAACTTTTAAATCCAATAATAGTTTTAGTTTCAGGTCACTACTTACATACTTTCTGTGTGAGGATAGTGTGTGTTTCACCCGATGGTATTTTCAGTTAAATATTTCCAGTAGTAAGCCAAATCCTTGCTAAAACTAGAGTTAAGTAGCATATCTTGTATGAAAATGAATATTAACATCAAAGCCCAGCAAAGCAATATGTGAATGGACAAAAGCAGACAATTTTTTGTTTTTTGTCTTTTTTTTTTAATACAAGGAAAATATTTTGCTTAATGGTGGTATAAAGTGGAAGATTTCTACATGTACACATATATGAAAGTGGATGCTCAGTTGGTGAGTCATGTCCAACTCTTTGCTACCCAGCGGAAGGTAGCCTGCCTGGTCCCTTTGTCCATAGAGTTTCCAGGCAAGAATACTGGAGTGGGTTGCCATTTTCTTTTCCAAGGGATCTTCCCAACCTCAGGATCAAACCAATGTCATCTGCATTGGTGGCAGATTCTTTACCACTGAGCCACCTGGGAAGCCCATATATGAATGTAAACTTACTTAAAAAAGAATATCTAGAAATATTTATAATGTATATGCACCAAACTGATAACCATAATAACTTCTGTTGGAGAAGTTGCATTTGCCAGGGAGAATAAAGGGGATGTTTTACTCTGTATTATTTAAATTTTTATAAGAAGATATGTTTACTTATTCATGTAACCCACTCCAGTGTTCTTGCCTGGAGCACCCCATGGACAGAGGAGCCTGGCGGGCTACAGTCCATAGGGTCACAAAGAGTCAGACACGACTGAAGTGACTTAGCTAGCAGGCATGCACACTAGTTCTATAGCTAACAGCAAAAGTATAGAGAGACTTAAACAACTGAAAAGAACAAGGGAAAGAAAAATGAGAGCCTTAATAAGGGCAGTGAGGATAGAAAAGAAGGTAAAATGTGGAAAATATTTATTTGCTAAGTTGATACAGTACAAAATCATTGCAGATATCAACAGAGAATGGCTAAGTAGATAATACTAGATTAAGTGAAGCTATGAACATTACTTGAATATAAACATTATAAACATTACTTCATTAAATTTGTAAAACAAAATGGAAAATTGATATATATACTGACTGAAAGAAAAGGATACAGTGTATGTACAGTTTAGTTTACAGTAGTAAAAATAAGTAGAATGAAGGAAAAGAAATTAAAATGATGAGAGAATGTATAATTAAATGAATAGAAGAGCACTTATTACTGTTTTCTTTAAAGGATTTCTAGATAATCAAAAGTAATTGGAGCAAAAACTTGCTGTAATTGGGGACTGGGAAAATGTACATGGTTATAGTTACTGCAGAGAATTCTAGAAAAAAAATTGTTTGAAAGTTGTATGCCCACTTTTATTCACATCTTTAAGCAGCACTCTTGAGAATATATATCTCTAGTATCCTCTTAATTATTACTAGTTTACTAGCTTTCAGACCCATGGCTAACTAATATTTTTGTCTAGTTAAGCACGATTATTTTATCATGAATTTGTTGTATTTCCTTTGTTAGCATAACAGTGATATATATGGGGAAACCAGTGAAAGCAGCCTATGGGAAAATATCAATGAAAACCTGGAGAAAGATTCCTCCAGGCCCAGCACAGAGCATTTGAATCACTGCCTGGGTTGGGCATGGGGTTTCCCAGGCCAGATGTGACCACATGGGCTCTGCCAAAGCAGCCTGGCCTGAGCTGTGGACTGAAGCCCTCAGCATGGGGGCGCTGATGGAGATGTATGTGTTCTTTAACAGCCTCAGCAGACCCCCAGCTGGATGGGTCCTTTCTCAGTCTCCCCTCTGTCCCATATCAGACCCTACAGTTAATAAGTCATACCTGAAATGCTGATGTCAGAAAGAAAAAGGCTTCCCTAAAATTTGGTTTCTAAAAAGCTTTGCAGAAAACTAAAATGCTGTCTGAAAAAAAAAAAGTTAACATGACATCAAACTACGTAAAGTGAAAGGCAATAGTTCCATACTTTGTCCCTCAATCTTATTTTCCAGAGGTAACTACTTTTATAAATTTGGATGGAATTTTTATATCTCCTTATTATTTTCATGTTTGCCTACATAAACCTTGTATTATGAGATTTGCCCTCCATATTATGATTTTTAATTATGTGACATGTCATCCCCTAAATAGTAAGACTCAGAGTATTGCTATCCTGAACCACCTTTAGATCTAAAATTTTCTGTGTTGTGGTAAATAATTTAAAACAGAGGAAAACTAATTCCAGATTAATTGGTCATGATTTGTTTCTGCAATGTTATAACAGATTAAATAATCTTACATATCAGTGATTTTTAACTGGAGGCAATCCTCCACCCTATCCTTCCTCCGCCAAACTTTGGCAGTGTCTGGAGACATTTTTGGTATCATAACTGGGGCTATGGTTTTTCCAGTGGTCACGTATGGATGTGAGAGTTGGACTGTGAAGAAAGCTGAGCGCTGAAGAATTGATGCTTTTGAACTGTGGTGTTGGAGAAGACTCTTGAGAGTCCCTTGGACTGCAAGGAGATCCAACCAGTCCATTCTAAAGGAGATCCGCCCTGGGTGTTCATTGGAAGGAATGATGCTAAAGCTGAAACTCCAGTACTTTGGCCACCTCATGGAAAGAGTTGACTCACTGGGAAAGACTGATGCTGGGAGGGATTGGGGGCAGGAGGAAGAGGGGACAACAAAGGATGAGATGGCTGGATGTTATCACCGACTCGATGGACGTGAGTCTGAGTGAACTCCGGGAGATGGTGATGGGCAGGGAGGCCTGGCGTGCTGCGATTCATGGGGTCGCAAAGAGTCGGACACGACTGAGCGACTGAACTGAACTGAACTGGGGCGGGGGATGAGGTCATGTTAGTGGCATCTAGTGGTAGATGCCAAGGATGCTGCCAAACATCCTCTAGTATACCAAACAGCACCCTCCCCCCAGATAAAGAATTATCTGATCCAAAATGTCAGTAGTGCCAAGATTCAGAAGACTTGCCTTATACCCAGACATACCACTTAGGTTCATATTTCATTCCTGCCCCTTACTGTGTGACTATGGGTGGTTATTTCATCTCTCTGTGCCTATTTCCTTATCTGTATAATATTAGTAATACCTATCTTAAAGGGTTGTTGAAAGAGTACTTAGTACACGTGAAGCATCTTGAAAAGTGCTTGGCACATATTAGGAACTCACTGAATGTTGGCTGCCATTGTTAATTTAACATGGTAATTCATACCTACAATCAAAACTACAAAATTTTGTTTCTTTATGACTTGTGAGCAAGTGTCTGAGTAAAAATTTAAAGAAAGAATAAAATCACAGTATTCTATAATTTTCATGTTACAAATATATAAAACAAAGAGTGGTCCGTTAATACCTATTTTAGCAATGTTAAAAAAAAAAAAATGAAGTCACTCAGTCGTGTCCGACTCTTTGCGACCCCGTGGACTGTAGCCTACCAGGGTCCTCTGTCCATGGGATTCTCCAGGCAAGAATACTAGAGTGGGTTGCCATTTCCTTCTCCAGGGGATCTTCCCGATCGAACCCGGGTCTCCTGCATTGCAGGCAGACGCTTTAACCTCTCAGCCACCAGGGAAGCCCATTAGCAATGTTAGAAAGTTTCTAAACATGATTAAGAGACTTACTACGTTAACTACATTCCTACCTACTATTTCATACACAAATAATATTTTAAAGTTGGCTCATGAGTGATGCATCTCACAGAGCAGCATTCCTTGACCTGAGACATTATTTCATTGGTCTTTTCCCTTAGATTCTGTGGTTTGTAGTTTTGTTTCTTTGACAGTCTTAACTCCTGTAACATAGTTCAGGAAGTATGTGCTCATTAAAAAAGATATTAAAGTCAGAAATTGAATTCAAATCTAATTTGTTTCCTTATGGTTAAATTTTTTTCTTTTCTTCACAGTGTTAAATCTTTATTCTGATCTTTCTCCATTTGTAGGCTGTGGAAGACATTTTTGGGACATTTGGCTATCACCACATCCTGAGAGTACAATGAGAATGTTCAATTTATTAAAATCTAGATTAATTTTAGAGGTAATAGAAAATCCTTACTTTAGGTACATCATGGTTTTTTTTCTTTTAAGTAGCTGTTGTAATACACTATAAAATTCACTGATCTTAAGTACTTCTTTGTGTTTCTCACTGCTGTGCCTATCAGTGAAGTCGTTTATGAACTGTGCTTACATTAAATATATCACTAAACCACATAATATTTAATTCAAAGTGTTTTTGTGTACCCTGTAAATGGACAAATATCCAGAAAAGTTTCTAATTTACAGGTAACAACTATTTTCTAGAAACAGATGGCAAATCTGTTTTCTCCATAATTAGGGAGAGAGTATAAATGACGCAGGAAAAAAACAACAACTCATTTTTTGAACCAAAAAAAGAGGGTATATAAGTGGTAGAGAGTACATAATTTCTTTTTCCTGGGTGTTTTCCTCCCCCCTCCACCCGCTTCTTTTTTTTTTTTTCCAAGTTCAGTTTTAGTTTTTTACCACTTGATGGCAGTGATGGAGCTAGAGCTACCCTAAGAAGGTTAGGGCAAGAACTCATTATGAATAACAAAAGAGTAAACACAAAAGAAATCTGACATTTTAATATTATTCACATTTCTAGGTGATATTACTTATATTACAAGTGATAGTAATAGGGGGGAAGGCCTCTAGATGGAGCTTCAGTACTTTCTAAGGGAGAACATTTGCTCTGTCTTTCCAAATACATGCTTTATATTGTTTTACATAATATATTGTATGCAGAGTAGATTTTTAAAAAATATTTAAAGATGAACATGTCAGTTTTAACTAGGGAAGCCGATTCACCAAGTGCAGCAGTCATTTGAAAAAATGGCTATTTAAGTATCTATTTCATTGTTAATATTTGTTGAAAAAAGTATGTTAAAATTGTTAGTCAAATGTTCCTAACTAGTATTAAAATAAGCTTTCATATCTAACAAGTTAGTAAAAGACAATTTGTTAATAAAAAATCAGGTGCTTAAAATCAGTATTGCTTCATAATTAAACATGACCATCTATATTGTTAATTGCTATGTTTATTATCTATCATTCAGCATTTGAGCTCTTAACATATTTTTCCAATTCAATTCCTCAGTTTTTAAAAAAATTAAATCAGTTTATATTAACCCAAATACTAAAATATTTTTTGCTAAAATATTCTTTTCAAGAACATACATGTTCTTTAAGTAGTAAATGTTCTCTCATCAGAAATGATTTTCTTTTATAGTCAGAGTCCATTATCACTATATGTAGAAGTCTTTTTAATAGAGAAAAAATATGGATGTTGTTGTTCTCTGTGCATTGTTGATTTGTGTCTAATTCTTTTAGAATATAAAAAAAACTGGAAATAAGAGAAGTAAGTTTTCTTACCTTCCTACTCATATACCATTACCTGGATTAGTTTTGATGTCTTAAGCATTTCAATAAGTATGTGCTATTGGTTTGCAATAGGTATCTTTAGTCCTCAAAATATTAGCAAACCATGAGTAATATTTGGTTTGATATTTACATGAGATACTTGTTTTTTTTGTTGAGGGAGAATGTATTACTGGAAAATCTTATGAGAAGCATGAAGAATGATTTACAGTGGCTTTACTTTCTTTTAGTTTCTTAAATTCTTATTCTCTATTGAGACCAAAACACTCACTGAAACAGAGGCATTGCCAATAAGTCTTTATAATTACATTTAATGATATTGTTAGCATTTCGAGGTGTGTATAAAGTCAGCTAAATTTGCAGCATAGTTTGCTTGTGAATCACCTCCGTGGTAATAATCTCCTAGAAAGCCGTGAGTTGCTTTGTGCCTTATCTTATTGAGTTTGTGGACTCTGGTAAGAAAGAAACACATTTCAAAAGCTTCTTGTAATTTTTCAATCATTTCCTTTTGTTATTAATACCTCCTAAGCCAATATAATTACTTTAAATTAGCTTTCAGTTGTGTAATGACTTGGACTTGAAAAGATATGGTCTGTTTATCAGGGATAGGAACACTCCAGATCAAAACTTGTTATGCTAAACCACAAATAGCTGTAAATGGTAACCTTATAATAGTAGTTCCTAATGAAATAAATTCATTTAAAATAGTTATGGTTAAGTTTCAGCTTAAATTTTAACTTGAGGAATCTCTCTTGACAAAGGGAAAGTGAAACATTTTGCACCTCTCTGCAGCACTTGCCCTTGAAGAAATCAGTGATACGCCTATCAAGTTAATTTTACATGTCAAACGTTTTTTAAAAGGAAAAAGGGTAAAGGCAGTTGTTATTTCTACAGACAAGTTTAAAACTTTTTAATTCTGTGGAGGAAAAATTCCTGCATGTTACACTGATGTTGCCAAGTTGTCTTTTCTCCTTTATAACCAGTGTGTTGGTGTTAGGTAGTATCATCTCTAGCATTTAAAGTTGACTTAGATTACTTGTTTTATCTTGCTGGTAGTAGCAGTTGGCAATGAAGCACTCCTGTCAACCAGCACTTAACTGATATATTTAGAGTATTATATTCACTTTTAGTATTGAAAGTATTGAAAATGTTTACACTTCAGTAGTATAAACATCATTAGCAGTAACTTTTGTCCACAAGACAAAAATAAAATATCAGTAGAAAAGGACAAACTTCTCATTTCTTTCTGTAATTATTTTTTAATGTTTCTCTGAAATGTAGTCTAATTAACAGTTTTTTATTAAACTGTATGTTGATAGTATAATAAGCGCAAGGAAATCTGTAGCAGTTATTATAGTGTCTAATAAAAATCTTTTGTCAAAGCATTCTGTTCATATACCAAAAAGAGCACTGACACAACCCCTGCTGTTAATACAGACCTCAAACAATGCAGGTTATGTTTGTCAGTTCTTAAAATGCGTCTGGACAGCTCTGTATTCCCATTAGCTATGTGTTCTATCACTGTTTGTCTTTTCACTCTGTGGTGAAGTTTCGATTTTACATTATTATTGGATAATTCTTAATATTACCTAAAATATAGTCAGATAGCAGCTTGAGAAACAATTTGGCTCTCTAGTTATTTTGTTTCAATAAAAAATTTATTCTTTTCATATATTCTGTCATTAAAGAATTCCTGCTTTATTTTACTTTTGAAAATTATATATAGTAAAATAAGTTTCAATAAGTTTCACTTTATCTTATACCATGTGGCTACCTAAAAACAGCTATTGAAATACTTCCCCAAATCTCAGTTTCTATTGTAAAAAAGGATTTTTTAAAATGAAATTGTATGACACAAACTACATCTTTGGGTTGTTCCCCCACCCTAGGTTTATCCCCTTTCCTTAAATTTTTCATTAGTAAGCAGAATTAATATATGGTTATTTCTCTAACAACACCGTGCCTTTTTAAACTAAAAAACAAAATATATCAGTGAGTAAACTCTCTGAATTTTGTCTTTTATTTCCTTTAAGTTTTTATGAAGGTAATTAAGGCCATATTAATATGTGTAATCTTTATAGTAAAGGCATTATTTTACTTTAAAGTATAAATTTTATGATAAACCATACTTTTTTAAATGAAGTAGCCCTGATTATGAAACAAATTTATATGCATCCAAATACAAGTTTGTTGTGCAAAAATTGTAGTTGTATATGTATCTCAAATTCATTGATATGTGAAAAAAATTAGGTGAGACATATAAAGGAAATTCAGTTATGAATTTGTAGCTTATTAATACATGCGTGCTCAGTTGTGTCCTGCTCTTCGTTAACTAAATAATAAAGTTATACTGTGTGAGGCAAAGAGTGTACTAAGTGTGTAGAGTGGATTATATACATATATGTAATTGTAGTATGTAAGTTATATATTTTGTGACACATGAGGGTAATGAAATAATTAGTTCTCAATAAGAAATAATAGTAGTGTAAACATCAAGAACTGTGTAGAAAATTACCAAGTTTCTGTTCATGTGTTCTATAAATGTCAGCTGGATAGTTTTATATTTTGGTAAGGCCTTAAATAAATCTGTTGACCTAATCCTCTTGCTAGCATATTCATTGAACTGTACCACAAAAGTAATAATAGCTAAGTAAATTTGTGTAACTGAGGATGACCTGTGAGAAGAAAATTGAATGGGCATTTGTTATGTATATGTAAAGAAACTAATGAAATAACTTTTAGGGTTCTTTCGTAAAGTTTATTTCCTTATAGGCTAGCATAAATACTGCATTTAAAACTGAATACATTTTATCTTAATAGGTATGATGTTTTGATATGAAAATCTATAATTTAAACCCTTTTATACTAAAAAATCTTAAGATGTCCAAGTTTACCTATAAATTAACAATACTTAAATAATTAATCAGTAGTAATTATTAAATACTTCATAGCAATACATCAAATATTGTGGTTCCAGAATAATAAGAATTTAAGCACAAAGTGAAACTTAAATTGACCAACCTTGCTTGATGTGCTGTTTTGCATTTAGTCATGATTGTTAAAAGAATTAAGAGCAGAGGATTAAAGAAACTTTTTCTTGTCTGAATTCCTGACTTCTTGATCATGAGTACTTTTTTCTGTGTATACTAATTCCTCTTTCTGATTTATTATATACAAATAATCATTACAAAAGTATATGATTGCCAAGGTTTTTGAAGAATGTTTTGTTACCAATATAAGTTCTAATTTGTCTTTTAAAAATTAATTTGGCTTGACTTAAAATTTTTTTAATCAAATTGACTTTAATAGAGTTCCCAGAAAAATCATGTAGCCTCACAGAACTGTTATTTGTTAGTTAACAAAGTAAGCCTGGATTATTCAGATAAGGACCTGTAAGTATAGTTAATTATCATCATTCTTAGTTTTGTTGGCTTATCAATTAAATCATTTCACACATAATTGTGATTTTAATCAGTAATAACATCCAGAGGTTGGTTTTGTTTTAATTTTGAGTACAATATTTTTCCAGAAATTGTTTTCCAAGTTATTAATTTTTAATTAATTTTTGATTGGAATATAGTTGATTTACAGTGTTGTGTTAGTTTCTGCTGTACAGCAAAGTGAATCAGTATACATATACATACATCTCCTCTCTTTTGGATTTCCCTCCCATTTAGGTCACCACAGAGCACTGAGTAGAGTTCCCTGTGGTGTACCATAGGTTCTCATTAATTATCTGTACAGATATCAATCCCAGTCTCCCAATTCATCCCACCTCCCTGTTTCCCTCTTGGTAGTCATACATTTGTGTCTATTTCCACTCTGCAAATAAGTTCATCTGTACCATTTTTCTGTGTGGCTTAGATTCCACATATAAGCAATATTATTTGATATTTGTTTTTCTCTTTCTGACTGACTTCACTCTGTAGGACAGTCTCTAGGTCCATCCACTTCTCAGCACAATCTGTTTCTTTTATATGGCTGATTAATAGTCCATTGGGCTTCCCAAGTGGCTCAGTGGTAGAGAATCTACCTGCCAATGCAGGAGACACAGGTTTGACCCCCGAGTTAGGAAGATCCTCTGGAGGAGGAAATAGCCACCCACTCTAGTATTCTTGTCTGCGAAAGCCCATGAACAGAAGGAGCTTGCCGGGCTATGGTCCATGGGGTTGCAAAAGAGTTGGATACAACTTAGCAACTAAACAACAGCAAATATCCCGATATTGGGGTGTTCCAAATACTGGGCTACCTGTATCTTTTGGAATTATGGTTTTCTCCAGGTATATGCCTAGGAGTGGGATTGTTGGGTCATATGGGTAGTTCTATTTTTAGTGTTTTAAGGAACCTTCAGACTGTTCTCCATAGCAACTCTATCAGTTTACTTTCCCACCAACAGTGTAGGATGTTTCCCTTTCCCCCAGACCCTCTCCAGCATTCATTATTTGTAGATTTTTTGATGATGGCCATTCTGACTAGGTGTGAGGTGATACCTCATTGTAGTTTTGATGTGCGTTTCTCTAATAATTGGTGATGTTGAACATCTTTTCATGTGTTTGTTGACCATCTCTAGTCTTCTTTGGAGAAATGTCTGTTTAAGTCTTCCATCTAATTTTAAAAAAAAGTATTTATTTTTGGCTGTGCTGGGTCTGCTGCTATAGGGCTTTTCTCTGGTCGCAGCAGGTGGGGGCTGTCCTCCAGTTGCCGTGCGCCAGCTTCTCGTCGCAGTGCTGCTTCTGCAGAGCGCAAACTATAGAGCACTCGGGCTTCACGTTGCAGCGCGTGGGCTCAGAAGTTTTGGCTCCTGAGCTCTTAGAGCACACAGGCTCGGTGGTTGTGGCACACAGGCTCAGTTGCTCCAAGGCATGTGGAATCTTCCCACATCAGGGATTGAACTTGTGTTTCTTGCATTGGTAGGCGAATTCTTTATCACCAAGCCACCAGAGAAGCCCCTTCCACCTAATTTTTATTGGGTTGTTTGTTTTTTATATTGAGCTACATAAGCTGTTTGTATACTTTGGAGGTTAATCCCTTGTCAATTGCTTTGTTTGCAAATGTAGTTTCCCATTCTGGGGGTTGTCTTCTTGTGTTTGTGGTTTCCTTTGCTGTGCAAAAGTTTTAAGTTTAATTAGCATTAGATCTGTTCTGGGTGGGGGTGGAAGTGTGTTTAACTGTTGAAACTAGTTTGATTTCTCAGATATTTCTATGTCATGATTCAAAGAAATGGGATATGATAATAGTAGTAGTAGTAACCAGTCCTTATTTCCTTACCAACTTGTAATCTTTAATATTTATAGTTATGACTATTTGAAATTCTGTATGTTTACTGCTTTTAAAGAATGTCAGAAACCATTGTACAGAGTAATTTTGGGAACAAAATAAATGATGAAAGAATCACTTATGTAATATCACACTAGTCTCCAAATCAGTGCTGATGGGAACTTTCTAATTCCAGACAGACTGTTTGGTGACCTGTAGTGTACAGTAGGAATCAAAGGGTCAAATAAGCTAAGGTTAAGGACAGGTTAAGAACACATCTTCTTTAAAATACTTGCCACCTATTTCAGCTTCATTCTCTACTTCCTCCCAGTTGGGGACTTTGCTAGCAAAGTGGTGTTACTAAAAACACATTTAATTATTTTAGAATAGTAGCTCAAAGAAATTATATCTGTTTGGTGAGAGGTCAGACTCCACTGTTTACACTGAAGGCAATGTAATTTTAAATCTTTCACTCACTGTCAGTAGTTGAAAGTTTTAAAATTTGGGTTTTCCTTCTCTTATCTTTTTCTGCTTTTTAAAAACAAAAATAAGATTCAAGAAAGAGAAATGAAATAACCCTAGCCAGTTTAAGAATAAAGTTTCAAAAAATTTCCCTCATGTTAGCCATATATGAGAACCAGGAATAAATTACTGAAATAATTTCTAGATTAATTTTGAGTATAGGGTTTTTTTTTTTCCCTCTACCCTTAACTGATTTAATAAGTAATTTAAAGTCATGTCCAGATTCACAAGGCTTATGTCCTATTCTCTTTTGAAGACATAACATATGTAGTGGTATCTCCTTAAGACTTTAGTTTGTTTTTCCCCAATGATTAATGAAGTTGGATACTTGTTCATTTTTTGGCCATTTGGACATAAAATGCACAGATCATGAAGTATTACCTATTTCTGTGTAATACTGTTACATAGAGAAGCTGGGAATTTGAATTTACTGATCACTCAGTGATCATCTAGTATAATTTTGATTTTTTACTTATCACTTCTCAGATTACTAAGTAAAGTTATCTTGCATAAAACTGGAAATATGAAGAGACAGTAATGTAGAAGAAAGAGTTAAATGTAAAAATAACCACTATGTACTTCATATCTTCTGATATAGAATGGCTTGGCAAAATTATACCGAGTCTCCCCTCTGTCTACATGTCCACTTTGTTCCTTAGTATGACCTTCCTAGTACCTGTAATGAAGAGTTCAAGCCTAAAAGAACTTTCTTACCATCAGCTTGCATCTTTATTCCTGTTAATTCAAGGAATGGCCTTCTCAACTTTTATGAGTCGTGACATTTCTATATTGTCAGGATTTATAACATTCAGAGTCAGATGCTTCCATCTTCCCACAATCCACCCTACCGACTTGCTCCTCCATCTGTTATCTTCTTCCTGAAGGCTAGTTTTTCTCTTATAATTTGGATTCTATCCCCACCTGCTCTGGAACATCATTCCCTCAATAATCCTGTATGTCACCTATGTTTAAATTCTCCTATCAGCAGGCATCTTCTCATCAGTGTTAAAAAAGAAAAAAAGCCCTTTCTCAATCCCATATCTTCTTCCAGTAGTCAGATTTCTTGAAAATATGTCCTTATTTCCTAACTTCCCATCCATTCCTCATACCCCTCCAGTTTGGCTTCTGTACCCATTACACTAGCAAGAAACCCTTCCTGAAGTCGTTGGTGATCTTCAAAATAGCAAATTCAGTCAGTACTGTTTCAGTGCTCATTTTACACCAGTAGCAGTATTGATACTGCTGACTATCCTTTTATTCTTGGAATGAAACTAAACTCTCTGATTTTCTACCTAACTTTGGTTTTCTGTCATTATTTACATTCTTCATAGGCCTTCGTATCTTATCACTCCATACTTTTTTCTTTAAGCAATCTTATTCATGCCTGGGTTTGATTCTTCTTCATGTGCCAGAAGCTCCTAAATTTATGTCTAGCATTAACTACTTCTTTGAGCTTCAAATCTGTATATTCTGATGCTTAATTAACAGCTCTGCTTGACTGTTTCAAAGGTACTTCCTGGTTGATAAACTCATGATCTTCTCTACCCTCTAATCCTACCCTTTCAGTGTTCGCTAGTTCTACCAAAGGTACGAGTATACTAACTTGTGCAAGTCTACACTACAAGTCAGCTATCATTTACATCTCCTTAACCTAATTCTCAGCAGAAGTTCTCTTAGTAACATTTCTTGAAGACTTTTTATTCTTTTTCCAAAGATAAACTAAGGTAAACTCATTGCTACTCTTCTACACACTAAAGTTCTGTCTCTCTTGCGATTATCCTAGTCTTTTGCAATATCTCTTACTTGAACTGTACTGCGATTGCTACAGTTAGGAAGTCCTCATGATCAGGGAACTATGATGATCAGTTAGTTACTACTGTAGACCTGCTCCACTCAAAAAAGTGCTCAATGGCCATTGAAACTAGTGGTTGACGCAAGACTTTTAATACTGTCCCCAAAAAACCTATGACCCTGTTTTCTAGCAGAAGTGGTTTTTGCCTCATTTCTGCATCCTAGATCCGAGTGCATCTAACTTCTTGAGTATGAGAAGATACTCTAGAAATTCATTGTTGAGTATAGACAGAGCTGGATTAGAAACAAGGTGGACTGAATATCACTTTATATGCTAGAGGAGCCATGATGTTTGAAGCAACATATACCTTCAACAGGGTGCTTGCCCAAGGATCAGGGGAGTGTTTGGACACATGGCAAATTATATAAGGAGGCTGAAGGAAGGAGAATACTCAAGGCTTACCCTTAGATTTTTGGCTTTGGCTACTAAGTAGATAGTAGTGTCATTTACTACACTAGTGTATATTTATCCAGAAGGAAAAACTGGGAAATGAGGAAATTTTAAGAAACTATATTATTTATGCTTTTGTTGTTTAGTCGCTAAGTTGTGTCCGATTCTCACTAGACTCCTCTGTCCATGGAATTTCCCAGGCAAGAATACTGGAACGATTGCCATTTCCTCCTCCAAGGGATCTTCCCAACCCAGGGATCAAAGCTACAGCTCCTGAATTGGCAAGCGGATTCTTGATCACTGCACCACCCGGGAAGCCCAATTGTGCTTTCTGGTGGGAACTTAGAATTGATCTCTGAAAAAAAAAAAAAAGAATTGATCTCTGTCTTCAGGGATTTACAGTCCATACTACAACTAACTTCTAAATATATCCTGACAGTCCTTGAAGAAAAGGATTACATGTCTGTCTATTTGGAGATAGTTTTTAATCTTAAAAAAAAAAAAGGAATTAATTTCAGAAAGCCAAATAAAAGCATTCATTATCATTCCATTGCATTTCCTGTTCTGCACTTTTACTTTGTAAATTGAACCACTTTCTTAAATGCTGTACGAGATGGTCAGTACCAAAATTGGATTAATTATATTCTTTGCAGCCAAAGATGGAGAAGCTTCATGCAATAGTCAGCAAAAGTAAGACGAGGAACTGACTGTGGCTCAGATTATGAACTCCTTATTGCCAAATTCAGACTTAAATTGAAGAAAGTAGGGAAAACAACTAGGCCATTCAGGTGTGGCCTAAATCAAATCCCTTACGATTATACAGTAGAAGTGACATATAGATTCAAGGGATTAGATCTGGTAGAGTGCCTGAAGAACTATGGATGGAGGTTCATAACATTGTACAGGAGGCAGTGATCAAAACCATCCCCAAGAAAAAGAAATGCAAAAAATCAAAATGGTTGTCTGAAGAGGCCTTACAAATAGCTGAGAAAAGAAGAGAAGTGAAAGGCAAAGGAGAAAGGGTAAGATATACCCATCTGAATACAGAGTTCCAAAGAATAGCAAGGAGGAATAAAGCCTTCCTAAGTGATCAACTGAAAGACATAGAGGAAAACAATAGAATGGGAAAGGCTAGATCTCTTCTAGAAAATGAGAGACACCAAAGGAACATTTCATGCAAAGATGGGCACAATAAAGGACAGAAATGGTATGGACCAACAGAAGCAGAAGATACGAAGAAGAGGTGGCAAGAATAAGAAAAACTAAACAAAAAAATATCCTCATGACCCAGATAACCATGATGGTGTGATCACTCACCTAGAGCCAGACATCCTGGAGCCTGAAGTCAAGTGGGCCTTAGAAATCATCACTACAAACAAAGTTAGTGGAGGTGATGGAATTCCAGCTGAGCTATTTTGAATCCTAAAAGCTGATGCTGTGAAAGTGCTGCACTCAGTATGCCAGCAAAGTTGGAAAACTCAGCAGTGGCCACAGGACTGGAAAAGGTCACTTTTCATTCCAGGCCTAAAGAAAAACAATGTTAAAAAATGTTCAAACTACTGCACAGTTACACTCATTTCACATGCTAGCAAGATAATACTCAAAATCCTGCAAGCAAGGCTTCAACAGTACATGAATCGATAACCTCCATATGTTCAAGCTGGATTTTGAAAAGGCAGAGGAACCAGAGATCAACTTGCCAACATCCATTAGATCGTAGAAAAAGCAAGAGAATTCCAGAAAAATACCTACTTCTGCTTCATTGACTATGCTAAAGCCTTTGTGTGGATCACAACAAACGGTGGAAAATTCTTAAGATGGGAATACCAGATCACCTTACCTGCCTCCTATAAAACCAGACCACTTGACCTGCCTCTTGAGAATCCTATATGCAGGTCAAGAAGCAACAGTTAGAACTGGACATGGAACAACAGACTGGTTCCAAATCAGGAAAGGAGTACATCAAGGAGTACGTTCTATATTGTCACCCTGCTTATTTAACTTCTATACAGAGTACATCATGCAAAATGCCTGACTAGGTGAAGCACAAGCTGAAATCAGGATTGTCAGGAGAAATATCAACAATGTCAGACATGCAGATGACACTACCCTTAAGGCAGAAAGTGAAGATGAACTAAAGAGCCTCTTGATGAAGGTGAAAGAGGAGAGTGAAAAAGCTGGCTTAAAACTCAACATTCAAAAAACGAAGATCATGGCATCCGGTTCCATAACTTCAGGGCATATAGGTGGGGAAACAATGGAAACAGTGATAGACTTTATTTTTGGGGGGCTCCAGAATCACTGTGGATGGTGACTGCAGCCATGACAGTAAAAGATGCTTGCTCTTTGGGAAAAAAGCTATGACAAACCTAGACAGTGGATTAAAAAGAAGAGATATTACTTTACCAACAAAGGTCTCTATAGTCAAAGCTATGGTTTTTCCAGTAGTCACGTATGGATATGAGAATTGGACCATAAAGAAGTCTGAGAACCGAAGAATTGATGCGTTTGAATTGTGGTGTTGGAGAAGACTCTTGAGAGTCCCTTGGACTGAAAGATGAAACCAATCAATCCTGAAAGAAATCAATCCTTAATATTCATTGGAAGGACTGATGCTGAAGCTGAAGCTCCAGTACTTTGTCCACCTGGTGTGAAGAGCTGACTTGTGAGAAAAGACCCTGATGCTGGGAAAGAATGAAGGTGGGAGGAGAAGGGGACAACAGAAGATGAGATGGTTGGATGGCATCACCAACTCAATGGACATGAGTTTGAGCAAGTTCTGGGAGATGGTGAAGGACAAGGAAGCCTGGTGTTCTGCAGTCCATGGGGTCACAAAGAGTTGGACACAACTGGGTGACTAAACAGCAGCAACAACATGAAAAAACAAACCTTCTATGTGGTAAATGGGCTTCCCTGGTAGCTCCGTCATAAAGAATCCAATCCCCCTGCCAATGCAGGAGATGCAGGTTCAATCCCTGGATAGGGAATATCCCCTGGATTGGAAAATTCCATGGACAAAGAATCCTGGCAGGTACAGTCCATGGGGTCACAAAAAAGTTGGGCACGACGTAGCAACTAAACAACAACAAATAGGGTAAATAGACTGGATTGGTTTCAACATTTATTCCTTCCTTCTAGTGTGCTTTCTTGTACAAAGTATGTAAAGTTAATAACTTTCTCAGACTCACTTGCAGTAAGTATGCTGGATGTAATAGAGCTGTGGCCAATAAGATATACTTTGTAAATTTTGGAAGGTGGAAATCAGATGGAGGCTCTGCTTCTGCTGCTTTTGCCCTTTCTGTTAGTAGGCCTGGGTGCCTATCTATTTTTTCTGTTGGTGTGGCATGGATTTGAAATCAACACTTTCATTGATTGTAGCACCTCACTTCCCAAGTCAGGGTGGAAGCATGCCAAGGGGAAAAGGGACAGACCATTTAGCAATAACAGGTGACTCCCGTCTAGATGTCTAGCCTTGGCCCTAGGGGACTATTTTCTGGGTCCGCATTGAGCAATTAGGGCTTCTGTCTTTGAAAAGAAGAGCAAGATAAAGACTAACAAGAACCATAGTAGAGAAAAGCCCCAAAAGGGGAACTGGTGCTCTTGGATTAAGGGCCAATCTGCCTCTGAAATGGAGCAAATGCACAGTTGCATTATGTGAAGGACAGATTTTGAAAGTTCTCTGGATTGTCTTGAGAACTTGTCTGGGCTGAGCTTTCAGATGAGATAATTTGGCCCTGTTGTTGGACAGTACAGGAGGGAGAGGCAGCAGAGAGGAAGGTAAAGCTGATATGGGACCATTTTCAAGGTACCGAAACCAAGATTTTAAGGGACTGTCAAGGCATTTTCTGTCTGGTACGTCTTTTTCGTCTTCCCAAAGAACCAGCTTTTTTTTCCTTTTTGGTTTCATTACTTTCCATTTTTATGTTTATTTGTTCTTCTATTTTCTTCTGTGTACTTTTGTTCTTTTTCTACTTTATTAGGCTGGGCACTTCATTCATTTTCAGATTGTCTTATTAAAAAAGAGTATTTTAAACTCTAAGCGTTACCCTCTAAGTAGAGCCTTAGCTCTTAAAGGTTTTGATGTCATATATTTTCCTTTTCATTAATTTCTAGGCAATATGTAATTTCAACTTTTATTTCTGCTTTGTTAAATTTTTTTTAAAAGCATAATTTGGTGATTCTGTCAAATTTGTTTAATATAGAACTGTCCCTCCTGCTCTGTACCTCTGCCACTGAATTGGTAAAGAGAACTCCTTTTGAAAATAAATTAGCTGCAAAAATATAGTATACAATAACTAATCTTGTTACCAGAAATGGTGATTTTGTTTTGTGAATAGTTGATCTGATGTTCCTGCCAACTCAGTCCCCCAGTAATTAGATATTAGAAGCAGCTGTCTCCTGGGCTGCAGTATTTTGTTTATCTACATTTGGAGAATGCTTGCATTTTTAATCTTATGGGGAGGGCAGAGGTGTGTTCAACTTAAATAAACATGTTATTAATCCAGATTTATTTTGATGCAAATTAAAAATAAGAGGATGCAATGCATACCTCTTACTGCACTGAAAATTATCTGACTTGTCAACAAATTATTCTTACTTATCTTGACTCAAAAAAATAATGAGATATATGTTCTACATGAGCATCAAAAACCAGGATTTTGATATAGACTAACCTTTTGTGTGTGCTTATATATGGTTTAAGGCTGAGAAAAGTCAACTAAAGCTATCATCTTACATAAATATTAGTAGTTTTCTCCAAAGGCAATTGACTTTAACAGTCATCTCCAGTGGAAGAACCCCTGCTTCTTTTGTAACAGGTCAACCATACAAGCCCAGGATTAAAATTTATTCTGAAGTAAGTTAATTATTTTGCCCTGAAAAATTATTTTTTAAAATATTTTCCTTTTTCAATTTATTTTTTTCCAATTTGTTTTGAATTTTATGTCAACCTGGTATAAAATCCCATAGTTCTGAAGTTATGCTGAGCACAACTTTCCTGCCTCATCCTTCTGGTCCTTACAATGCTTCTGTTATTTAGTTCTTTTGCTGGTAAATGCACTTTTATCCAGGCACATAGTTTTTTGTTTTTTTGTTGTTATTGGCTTTTTTGGGAAGGTGAAGAGTGGGAGTGGACTATGTTGACTGAAAAATTTAAATGCAAAGGCCAGAGTAAAGAGGACAAAGTCATTATTAAGAGTTCAGCTTGGGCTTTTTACTCACTAACGTCAGATAAGAAAATGACCCAAGGACTTAGTCAGAAAGATTACATGGGATTACTGACTTTGAGGCAGTTAACCTTGGATCTGGAGAAGGCAGTGGCACCCCACTCCAGTACTCTTGCCTGGAGAATCCCATGGACGGAGGAGCCTGGTAGGCTACAGTCCGTGGGGTCGCAAAGGTTCAGACACGACTGAGCGACTTCACTCACTTAACCTTGGATAGTAACATTTCACAAATTAAGATATCTAGATGTCGACCAGAGTTTGAAGTTCTTCAACTATGTGCCTAAATATATAGTTTGAATAGCTGTAGTCTTGCCTCTTTACTGAATATAGGTCTTCTTCTCTTGGACTTAATGTTCTTGAGTTCTTTCAAAGCAATAGGGAGTTTTATTAAGAACACTGTACTTTGATAGGTCCTGGGTAAGGTCTTCTGATGTCTTGTTAACCACCTAGCAGCCATAAAATATATATATACATAGATGTGTGTGTGTATAGGTGGATCTCAAATTTGCAAAGACACTATAAATAGAATGAGTTTTAGATTATTGACAATCCACAGATATGAATCCGGTGTCAACAAACTACACTGCATGGGCCAAAACCAGACACCAGCTATTTTTTAAAATAAAGTTTCACTGGGACAGCATCACACCCATGTTTATGTGTTGTCTGTGGCTCCTTTCTCACTGTAGTGGCAAAGTTGAATAATTGTAGCAGAGCCTCTTTGGCCTGCAAAGCCTCAGATATTTAGTCTAGCCCTTTACAGAAAATATGTGCCAATCCCTGATATGAAGTAAAATAAGGAACTCCTTTGGGGCCACTTAAAACAAAATTTTCAGTGCTCTTACCTTGCAGAGCTTTTATGAGGATAGAGATTGGGTTTATTTTGTTCACTACTGTGTCCTCAGTGCTTATAGAGATTCAGTCAGTTCAGTTGCTCAGTCGTGTCTGACTCTTTGCGACCCCATGGATCACAGCACGCCAGGCCTCCCTGTCCATCACCAACTCCCGGAGTTCACCCAAACTCATGTGCATCGAGTCAGTGATGCCATCCAGCCATCTCATCCTCTGTCGTCCCCTTCTCCTGCTCCCAATCCCTCCCAGCATCAGAGTCTTTTCCAGTGAGTCAACTCTTCGCATGAGGTGGCCAAAGTATTGGAGTTTCAGCCTCAGCTGAAAGAGACTCAATAAATATTGTCAAATCAATAAATAAGAACCATCCAAATTCATCTTACTCTTTTCAGTTCCTTACTTGTCATGGTCTAAAGTACAAATCCAAATAAACTGCAAGTCAAATTTGCCAAGTGTTAAAATGAAGAAATAGTGACTCTTTAGCCTAAACTTTATAACAGTTTTCATTTATTTGGCACTACTGTGTGCCAGATGCTATAATAAGCATATTATATGTATATGTATGTATATATATTTGCATGTATATGTGTGTATTCATTTGTTTCAACATTATCATTCTTATTTTATAGATGAGAACTTGAGACTTAGATTTGTCCAAAATTACATAGCTAGTAAGTGGCTTGGTTATTTTCAAGCCCATTTTCATCCTAAACATCATAGTAAGTGGAAAAGGGGGATAATCTAATAAAATCTAGAGTGTGAACAAAATTTCTCTGAGATTTGTCCCACAGCAAACAGCCTTACCAGATCTGTTCATAAGTAAATTAGATAAGACATTTTTCATTTAGATTACTATATCTACCTCTAGAAGAGTGTTCCCAGGAACAATCTATACATTTTTAAACATCTCTGGGTTGAACTGTATCAGATTATTACTAATCCCACTTTTCAGACTCCTAGAGATAACTGGTTCCATTTTGATGTGTAACCTAACTTGCATTAGAAGATAATTGAGGAGTGGCCATAAGATGCCACTTTAATTCTAGAAGAGGTAGCATGGGGTGTAAAATTGAATTTCTGGCAGGAAGTTTCTGCCACCTAGTACCTATGCAACATTTTTGCAGATTACTTAAACCTTAAAGTCCCAGTTTCCTCATTAAAATAGAATAATTATACCTATCACCAAGGGTTGTAAAATTCAAGGGAATTAACATATATAGTGGCTAGAATAGTGCCTAAAACATAGCATGCAATAAAGATAATTCTGTATTGTTTCACTTTTTAAAAATTGAGATATAATTCATGAAACCAAGTTCACCATTTAACCATTTAAGTGTACAATCCCATGATTTCTAGTGTGCTGCTGCTGTTGCTAAGTCGCTCCAGTCGTGTCCGACTCTGTGCGACCCCACAGATGGCAGCCCATCAGGCTCCACCATCCCTGGGATTCTCCAGGCAAGAACACTGGAGTGGGTTGCCATTTCCTTCTCCAATGCATGAAAGTGAAAAGGGAAAGTGAAGTCGCTCAGTCGTGTCTGACTCAGCGACCCCATGGACTGCAGCCTACCAGGCTCCTCCGTCCATGGGAGTTTCCAGGCAAGAGTACTGGAGTGGGATGCCATTGCCTTCTCCGGATTTCTAGTGTATTCATATGTTATTCAGCAATCATCTAATTACAGAACATCTTCATCACCCCAAAAGAAACTCTGTATGTATTAAGCAGTCACTCCCCTTCCCTCTCTCTTTGTAAGCTCTGGGAACTACTGAAATGCTTTCTGTATCAATAGATTTGTCCATAAAGGGCAAATGGACAATTGAAATGAAATCATATAATACATGGCTTTTTGTGTCTGGTTTTTCTTCATTCAGCTTCCTTGGTGGCTCAGATGGTAAAGCGTCTGCCTGCAATGCAGGACACCCAGGTTCAGTCCCAGGGTTGGGAAGATCTCCTGGAGAAGGAAATGGCAACCCACTCCAGTATTCTTGCCTGGAAAATCCCATGGATGGAGGAGCCTTGTAGGCTGCAGTCCATGGGGTCATAAAGAGTTGAACACAACTGAGGGACTTCACTTTCTTTCTTTTCTTCATTTAGCAGAGTGTTTTCAAGATTCATTCATATGTAGCATATAAAGTGCTTCATTCCTTTTATGTTTGAGTAATATTATTTTCATATACCTACACCACATTTTGTTTGTCCATTCATCAATTGGTGGATATTGGGGTGTTTCTATTTTTTGGCCACTGGTGAATAATACTGCTGTCAGCATTAGCGTACAAGCTTTTGTTTGAACAACAGTTTTCATTCTTTTCAATAAATACCTAGGAATATAATTACAAGGTTGTATAGTAATTCTTTGTGTGTGTGTCTGTGTGTTTTAAGGAACCACCGAACTTGCATGTGCGTGCATGCAAAGTCACTTGAGTCGCGTCCAACTCTTTGTGCCCCCATGGACTGCAGCCTACCAGGCTCCTCTGTCCATGGGATTCTTCAGGCAAGAATACTGGAGTGGGTTGCCATGCCCTCCTCCAGGAGATCTTCCCAACCCAGGAACTGAACCTGTGTCTCTATGTCTCCTGTGTTGGCATGTGGGTTCTTCACCACTAATGCCACAGGGGACTGCAAAGTTTTAAATTCTGATTAAGTACAGTTTGTAAATTTTTTCTCTTGTTGCCTATTATTCTTATGTCATAGCTAAGAATCTGTTGTATTCTAAGGTCATATAGATTTACCTCTATGTTTTCTCCTAAGGGATTTTAGTTTTAGCTGTTATATTTGGGGCTTTGACTCATTTCAAGTTAATTTTTTTATATAGTGTGAGGTAGGGATCCAATTTTATTTTCTACATGTGGATATCCAATTATATCAACATCATTTATTGAAAAGACTCTTTTTTCTTTGTTGAATGATCTTGGCACCCTTGTTGAAAACGAACTGACCAGAGATGAGAAAGTTTTTTCTGGGTGCTGAATTCTTACATTGAGCTATTTGTCTGTCCTTATGTCATAACCACACTCTCTTGATGACTGTAGTTTTGAAGTCAGGACATGTGACTTCCAGTTATTGCAAGTTATTTTAGGATATTTGTTTTCAAGTTATTGTAGCTATTTGGGGCCCCTAACATTTCCCTATGAATTTGAGGATTAGTATGTAAATCTCTGCAGAAATGCCAGGCAGGATTTTGATAGGGATTGCATTGAATCTGTAGATCAACTTGGGAATTATTGCCACTTTAACAATATTGTCTTCCAGTCCATGAACATAGATGCCTCTCCATTTATTAAGATCTTCTTTCATTTCTTTCAGCGATGTTTTATAGTTCATAGTGTATAAACAGTACACTTTTGTTAGACTAGTCCAATTTTTAAAATTCATTTGGATGCTGTTGTCAAGGATTTGTTTTCTTAATTTCATCTTTGGATTTTTAAATTGCTAGTATATAGAAGTAAAATTGATCTTTATTGACCTTGTAATTTAATAAATTTATTTATTAGCTCTAATATTTTTTCTGTGATATTTTAGGATTTTCCACATGTAGGACATATCATCTGTGAATAGAGGTAGTAGTATTAGTTCTTCCATTCCAATCTGAATGCCTTTTGTTTCTTTTTCTCAGGTGATTTCTCAGGCTAGAACAAATATCCCTCTTAATATTGATCTTGGAGAAAAGGTTTCAGATTCACCATTTAAGTAGGAAGTTAGCTGTGGTTTTTTCATAGATACCTTTTATCAACTTCAGAAAGTTTTCTTTGAGTCCTAGTTTGTTGAATGGTTTGTTACTAAATGGTGTTGGGTATGCTTTTTCTTCACCAGTTGAGATGATTATGTGGTGCTTTGTTCTTCATTTCATTAATATGATGTATTATATTGACTGATTTTCATACCCTGAACCACCTTTGAATTGATTGCATAAATCTCACTTGGTCATGGTATGTAAGACCTTTCTATATACTGCTGGATTTAATTTACCAGAAGTTTGCTGAGGAATTTTGCATCAGTGTTCATAAAGGATATTAGTCTATAGTTTTTTTGTGTTTTTTTTTTTGAGGTGTTTGTCTGGTCTTGGTATCTGGGCCCCATAGAATAAGTTAACATTCCTTTCTCTTCTATGTTTTGGAAGAGTTTTAAGAGGACTGTGATTTCTTCAAATATGTGACAGAATTCAGTCATCTTGCTTTGAGGTTTCAGGCTTTTCTTTTTAGGCCATTGGGCTTTTTTTGGGTTTTGGTTTTTATTAACTAATCAATCTCTTTACCTATTATAGGTCTGTTCACTATTTCTGTTTCTTCATGTATCAGTTTGTGTGTTTCTAGGAATTTATCTGTTTTATCTGGGTTTCCTAATTGTT